>CM062652.1:57714475-57836975 GCA_031772095.1 Zeugodacus tau
GACTTGGGAGCACAATGGGACTAGAGATGTCTTAAAGTATGTGCGGCCGATCTCGAGCAGGCCCTCTTTAGCTTTCCTTTCAACCAATCAAAGTATTTAACTAGTTTTGATGCTCACCAAACTGAGCACCTTTCTTTAATTAAAGCAAAATTTGACATGAAAAACCAAACACTAAAAAGTATACACACATTTATTTCTGCCAGAGCGAAACAAGGAAACCCTCATTAAATTTGAAACCAAAAATATTTCACAAAAAAATTTAACACAAAATCGACGCGCTGCTGAATTTTAAAGACAACTTAAATACTCTTAAAACCCGCTGAATCGTAAGCAATATTTGTAAAGTAAGGAAGGCATTGAGCACCTGCAAAGACCGAAGATAGTGGAGCAGTACTAAATTTTTACGACTGCAGCGGCCATGGAAGGCCAAGGCAGCGGCCGAAAAAACGACAGCGCAGCGACAGTGAAGCGAAAATCAGTTTTTGTATCAATGAGAGACGCTGGAAGACGGACCGAAAAACGAAAAACAGACAGGGAGAATAAGCTGATTTTTGCAGCAAGGCAGCTGAAGAAAATGTATATGTGTTTGTCTTCAGCTACAAAACACCATACATAGCAACGTACCTGCCTGACTGCACATTAGTGGTTGTTGTTTTTGTTGTTTTGTTTACAACAGCTTTGGGTGCAATTGTCTGCAGTTGCTTGCACACACCTTGAGCATTTCTACATTTAAAGAGTGGTATCGCCCTTCTAAAATTCGTCGAAATCGGTGTATAAGTTTTGAAGACCCTTTATATCGAATATGAGAACATCAGTGCTTCTAACAAATTTTTTACCGAAAATCTCTCAAATATTTTGAAGAAATTTAGAGGGAATATGCTTCTTCTAATAATATATCTCCGTGTCAAAAATTAGTGAAATCGGGTCACAACTACCCCTAGCTCCCATATACCTAATATTAGGGTTTTCAAACTTTCAATGGACTTTATACCATATATATGCCTAATATGTGAGTCAAATTGTTCGTTATAAAATTAAATAAATAAATTGCGAGAATACAAAATGTTCGGTGACAACCTTAGCTCTTCCTTACTTGTTATTTTAGACGGTGCGACATAGCGGAACCTAAGTATCGTCTATCTTTCTGTGGATTTAGTAAATAATGATAGGTTAATGTTGTTGTTGTTGTTGTTGCAGCTGTGAGAAATATTCTGTTAATAATTTTGACCAATGCTGCTTAGTCTACACGCCTTGATAGTCTAAAACGTCGAGTCCGTTCCGATCACATAGATCCAATTGTTATCGAAAAAACAATTAATCACACCTGACGTTCCTCGAACTCTTGTCTCTCTCTATCTAAAATCATATTTGGATTTTATCCATTACTGAATATGTCTCAACTGATTTGGCAAGAAAGCGACAGGGACCTATATCCAAAATTATGGAAACCTAGCATACCAAAGTCATATTTAATTGTGGTAATAATGACATTAACCACCCTCCGCCGGCAGAGAGGTCAAATGCGGTCTAAGGTAAATCGAATTCATAAAAACTAATTGTTTTATGCACTATTTACATTTATGACTCTGGATAATATACGGAGTTATCAGGCTCTGTAAAATATGTGCAAGCCTTTGAGGACTAATCTACAATGATCTCTTTTTACCTGATTTATCTATACTTGATTGAAAAGTGTGTGTAAAAATCACTAAAAATCACTAACACTATTGTAAGTTAATTCTTCTTCTAACACATAAAATTCAGTATATATAAGATTTTCATAACTCACGAGTCGAATCGATGGTGTTGAGAATACTTGAGCTTTTTAGACTTCAAAAGCGCTCTATATGAAGAAGTAGTTGACGCGTGGAACACTTCAACACTTCACTACTATAGATCTACCAAATAACCCATTGGCTCTGAATATATATAAAGAATAAGAAGACAATACGAAAGTATAGGAAGAGGGAGAGGAGAGAAGAGAGAATAGGATATTATAAATTTTACACATCGAAAAATTGCTGAAAGTTTAACAAAACTGTCACACTACACTATAATGAATTATGATTTACATGAGGAATACGATAAAAAAAACTTAAAGTACCGTTAATGCATCAAAAAGCAACGGCACATATGAAGAAGTGAAGAAGGTCACACAAGCGTTGATTGAAGAGCAAAAGCATTAAAATGCGACAAGGCGAAATAACTCCAACTAAAGTATATTTATACTAAGTGTTTGGTAACGAAATTGTTTTTGCTGAGGCCACTAATGTCACACAAGTGAAGTGGAGTGTATGTGTATGGTGAGTGGCTCCCAAACAGCGAAACTCCGGCAAAAATGCTGAACAAAAGTTGGCAAATGAAACAACTTTCGAGGTGATCAATCCTAGGGCAGTGCATTTCCGTCTAAACGGGCATTTGCAGCAACCGGAAACAGCAACAACAACAACAACAAGAAGAGGGGAGACTTAAATGAAAACAACAAAATGCATAAGCGAGTGAAATACTCGGTAAAAAAAGGCGTGCCAAATGCTGGCTCAAGCCGCTTTCGTCCCGTTATTCGTTGACATTATTAGCCTAACAAGAGCTGCAGGGTGCGCACTCACTAACAAGTGAGCAGCGCGCAAAGTGCTGTAGTACAAGTCCATCCACATATATTATTTTAGTTTTTTACGCTGCGCAGCTACGAAAAACCGTTAGCAGTTAAGTGGATAAGCCAATTTATGAGTTTCCATGTGCATTTTTTTCTTGTTGTTGTTTTTTTTCAGGTTTCACTGCAATTGTACTGTGGCGCTGCATAGCTGCTGACTTTTATTTGCATGTTGTTGTGGTTGCTGTTGTTGTTGTTTTTGCAATTTAATGGCAACGCCACAAACTCTAAGCTCTGTGGCAACTCTGGCAGGCCGGTTAAGTGGATTTGTTGCGCTTTATTGGCTGCTCGAATATTAGTGCCACGCACGCGGTGTGAGAGGGCATGCGTCTAACGGTATGCCCACTGTTCACAGTTGGCCGTTTGCATGCGTCGCAGCAGCGTTTGACATTTTTAGCGTCAAACTTTTGCGCATAAACTTTTTTGCCGAATTTATTGTTGCTCACTTTAGTTGGCTCTATTTTGTTTATCCTTTTTTATAATTTATTTTTTTTTTATTTTTCCTTCTTCCGTCACAGCGGTGTTACGTAAAATTTTGCTTGATTTCGTAGCTGCATTGCACTTTTTGGCTCTGCGCTGTAGTAATTTTTATTTTATTTATTATGGCTTGCTGACTTTTAATTTCTGGCCTGCCTTTAGGCGCACGGCCAAGCACTAAGTGGTATTCGCAAAGTTGGCCAAACTGAAATTTGCTTAATTTGTATACTTTTTCCTCGAATTTTTGTCAGGAAGCATAAAAATATTGTTTTGGTTGTGAAAATAAATAAAAAAAAAGTTATGTCCTCAACTTTGAGAAATATGAAGTAATTTAGTAAATGTTACTTATTGTAGCGTAGAGGATCTAATCGTAATGTAAAGTAATGATTACCTCCAGGTCTAATAAATTTTTGCAAACACATATTATATAATTCATTAGTTGCCATTATGTCTAACTACCAATTACAAGTCCAGAAAGTAATTATAAATTAGTAATGATTACTTTTTTGTAATTATGAGCACCAAGCTTTATAAATGTTTACATAAACATATAGTAAATTAATTGACATGTTTTTTAACCACCATTTGTGGATTACCATTAAAAATAATCAAAAAGTAATTGTAAGAAAGGATTATTTACTGTAATGATTACCACCAAGTCTTATACATTTTTAGAAACAGTAAACATTTTACAAAAACATTAATTTAATAATTGTCTTATATTACTAATTTCCGATTTCCATTAAAAGTTATTAAAAAGTAATGATTACCAACAACTTTAATATTTTTTATGAAACTCTTTTAATAGGTAAATACCATTATTTCGTCTTTCCAATTATTAACGCAGATGAGCAATAAAAGTAATCAAATTGTAATTATTTATAAGTAATGATTACTAAAAGTAATGACTACCAAGATCAATATTGTGTTAAAATACCATTTTATATGAATAGAGTTACCATTATTTCTACTTGGAATTATTAGTTACGATAAAGTAATCATAGTTTTAAACATTAAAAAAAAAGCGGAGAAAGCTACAAAATATTTATAATAAGCAAATGTAATCAAATGTGTAATGAAATTACTTTTTGGATTGTTGAATTACTTGAAATTATTTTATCTAATTGCAAATAATTAAGTACTCATATTTACCCAAAAACAATTTACTACTATTTCCACCATTATGAAAACGAATTCAGTTTCATGATGACTTGAGCTCAAAAGCTTTAATTGATATTTATTTACTTATTTGCCTTCAATTGCTGTTCTTCAACTTCTATTTCACACATTCCATTTTCATACAAACATACATACAAATGTACTTAGATTCATATTGTAAATACATATATCAAGCATTATTTACTTATTTGTGTACGAATGGGTTATTGTTTGCTAGACCGACTAGCGACTACCGACTAGACGCCACTTGCTCTTGGTACGTGCTCACACGGCAAATTGACTGATTTTGAAGTTTATTTACTTTTCGATTTTATTTACTGATTAGCCAATAAAGCATGAAATGTCATTGCCAACTCTTTGTGTTCCTTAAGTATTTTACACTCTACTCATACATATTTTGTGTTGCAATTGCCACATGGCATGTGCAACATTGCGGAGGCAGTGAAATGGAAAAGAAAATGGTAAACTCACATATATAACTGGAGAAAAGGTTTACACATGAACTGTATTTTCTTTCAGGATTCTTGGGTTAAATATTTGGAACAAAGCAGAGAAGAGTCTATTTCACTAAATTCAGCATAGTTGGTGTGCTTATATTTCAACATATTTTCTTTACATTCTTCTTCTTAACTGGCGTAGAAACCGCTTACGCGGTTATAGCCGAGTCCACAACAGTGCGCCACGCATCTCTCCTTTTGGCGTTTTGGCGCCAATTGGTAATACCAAGTGAAGACAGGTCCTTCTCCACCTGGTCTTTCCACCGGAGTGGAGGTCTCCCTCTTCCTCGGCTTCCACCAGCGGGTACTGCATCGAAAACTTTCAGAGCTGGGGCACTTTCATCCATTCGAACAACATGACCCAGCCAGCGTAGCCGCTGTCTTTTTATTCGCTGGACTATGTCTATGTCGTCGAACAACACATACAGCTCATCATTCCATCTTCTGCGGTATTCGCCGTTGCCAATGTTTAAGGGACCATAAATCTTCCGCAAAACCTTTCTCTCGAAAACTCTTAGTGCCGTCTCATCGGATGTTGACATCGTCCACGCTTCTGCACCATTAAGTAGGACGGGAATGATGAGGGACTTGTAGAGTTTAGTTTTTGTTCGTCGAGAGAGGACTTTACTTTTCAATTGCCTACTCAGTTCATAGTAGCACCTGTTGGCAAGAGTGATTCTGCGTTGGATTTCAAGGCTGACATTATTATCGGTGTTAATGTTGGTTCCTAGGTATACGAAATTATCTACAACTTCAAAGTTATGACTGTCAACAGTGACGTGGGAGCCAAGACGCGAGTGCGCTGACTGTTTGTTTGACGACAGGAGATATTTCGTCTTGTCCTCGTTCACCACCAGACCCATACGCTTCGCTTCCTTATCCAGTCTGGAGAAAGCAGAACTAACGGCGCGGGTGTTGTTTCCGATGATATCGATATCATCGGCGTACGCCAGTAGCTGTACACTCTTATAGAAGATTGTACCTTCTCGATTTAGCTCTGCAGCTCGTATTATTTTCTCCAGCATCAGGTTAAAGAAATCACACGAGTGAGTCACCTTGTCTGAAACCTCGTCTGGTATCGAACGGCTCGGAGAGGTCGCTTCCCGATCCTGACGGAGCTTTTGGTGTTGCTCAACGTCAACTTACACAGCCGTATTAGTTTTGCGGGGATACCAAATTCAGACATCGCGGCATAAAGGCAGCTCCTTTTCGTGCTGTCGAAAGCAGCTTTAAAGTCGACAAATAGATGGTGTGTGTCGATCCTTTTTACACTGGTCTTCTCCAAGATTTGGCGCATGGTGAATATCTGGTCAGTTGTTGATTTTCCAGGTCTAAAGCCACACTGATAAGGTCCAATCAGTTTGTTGACGGTGGGCTTTAGTCTTTCACACAGTACGCTCGATAGAACCTTATAAGCGATGTTAAGGAGGCTTATCCCACGATAGTTGGCGCAGATTGTGGGGTCTCCCTTTTTGTGGATTGGGCAGAGTACACTGAGATTCCAATCGTCGGGCATGCTTTCTTCCGACCATATTTCGCAAAGCAGCTGATGCATGCACCTTATCAGCTCTTCGCCGCCGTATTTGAATAGCTCGGCCGGCAATCCATCGGCCCCCGCCGCCTTGTTGTTCTTCAAGCGGGTAATTGCTATTCTAATTTCTTCACGGTCGGGCAATGGAACATCTGTTCCATCGTCGTCGATTGGGGAATCGGGTTCGCCATCTCCTGGTGTTGTACTTTCACTGCCATATTTCTTTACATTAGGTGAGGATTTTAGACCGATCTTGAAGATAGAGATATCATTTGGACAGACCTGTGTGATTCCAAAACTCATGAAGACGGTTCCAACTCTTTATATATATTGACAAAATGTATTGAACCCATTCTAAATCTACTAAGGTAATTGATTTCGATTCCAGCTGATTGAGCTGTACATAACATGAAGGGGATTTCAAACAAGAATTGTGGCTGCGACGAGCAAACTCAGCCGCGTATTTAGGAGACGGACATCCATAACCAAATCGAATGCAGTCTTTTTTGCTTAGTTCCTCGGCATTGTGGAGCTCTACCTCACATAAACCTACAACGCAGACTTTAGCTACCAATACGTTGCATTTAGTGTCCCACGTACCTCCAAAAAGTAATCTCTTGCTGAACACATGACGAATATTTTAATATTTTTCACTTCCTCACACTTGAATTTCCTTACATCAATAAATTACAAGTCAATATAAAATACAAACGAAAGATGACATTTTCAATTCAGCTGCAATTCATACAAACTCTGAGAAATAGCGCTGGTAGACGCTGGTTACTATAAAACCCGCCGAGATTTGTTCACAAAGATTGAGCAAAGCGCAGCAATTTATTGGAAACCAAAAAGGAAGAAACAACAATAAGACAGAAAAAAATCATGCACAACAGACTGGAAGGAGTAACAATTTCCTTAAACAAAAAATGTCAGCGCAGTACTGTTTGAGGTGAAACCAAGAAAAGTGAGCTCATTGTTCTTGAGTTAAATATTTAACTCACAGTTGCATTTTGGTAGTATCTCCAACTTCTTATTTGAGTGATTGCTTATTTTTATATTATACTATTGTATTTTGTATTACTCAATATCCTCAACATATTCCACACAACTGCATTTTACGATGAGTTCCTACATTCTTTGTAACTAGAAAATGCTTTTATATACAAGTTGAATTGGTTAATAAGGTTGGTAGCGACTGATTAAATCCCAATTGTGCTTGGTTACTGATTTTGCTGATACAGGCTTAAAGTTAAGTGCTTGAATACATAAATGCCGAGTCATCTGTCACTACCCTGTTGGAAAAAGCTAATCTACATATGAACTAAATAGTTACCTATTTACGGTTCATACTATATAATTGGTGTAGTATAATATTTTTAGGCTGATAGTGATTAGTGGTATGCACTAGTCACACCAAGAACATTGTGTCTGAACAGAAAAATATAAACCTCCAAGAGTAGTACTTTCTAAATATATTAGTGTGAAGTGCTTTAACCCGCTCATGCCCGAATTAAAATGGGCGGAGCTAACATTTTGTTAGGACAGATATATATTAGTCTTAACTCAAACATGAAGTGAACAAAGGCCTTTGTATCCTGGCTTATTAGTTACAGGATGTTGCTTATAGGTACAAATTAAATTATTATAAATAAACTAAACACTCTTCTCATGAAATTTTATATAGTTCACTTTGTTTTAAAATGAAACAATTATTTTTTTCATTTTTGAACACTTTTTGCATAACTTACTCTTACTGAATGAACACGTGCATATCATCATATCAGAAAAAGTAACTGTAAGCTTGCACAACTCATAAGTCTACGTAATTGAAAAAACCGCTGGTATAAAATATTTAAATAACGACAATTAAAAGCCGGTAAGTACAATGTTGCCTATAGGCAACATTGGCCATGAAAAGGTTAAGTAAATATATGCATCATTATTTCCTACTGGGAACGTGTAAACATATCTAAGGATATGAGAAATGTATTGTAGTAGCAGGGCTCACAGGAAATCATACAAATTTATACGGGCAACCAGTGAAATCTAGTTATTAAGTAATCACGTTGAGCTAGGAAAAATAAAAACAATAGAGCTGATAGGCGACAAAACAATAAACAAAAAGTAGTTCGAGGGGGGTGCGTTCAATGTTTAGGGGGAGTACTATGTAGCTGTCGAAATAATGATCGCGAAATTCAATTTAATTTATTAATATATATTTTAAAATAACTCTATATTACACTGTACAACAATCGGCTGGGAATTGGCTCAAACTATTGCTTTTTGAGAGATTGAGTCATACGTAAATAAATTATCACTTTTCGAAGGTAGCCTGCAAAATCGAAATATTTTCTTTCGAAGTTCGAAAAAAACGGAATGGATTTAATCTATTATATTGTGAACCTGGTAAGCGATCTTTGTCCTGGTATACGTGTTTTTATAATTCCAATATACCTAAATCTTCAAAGAAAAAACACTTAAATGAAAAACTATCATGCTTTTAGTAACTTGAACATTATAATGTATAATAAATTTCGAAATTCGAAGGCGAATATGTTCAATAGTTATGATAGAATATCCCGAAACAAAAATTGTTTGGTTCAATAAAAAATTTCTCAACCAAAGAGGCTCACCTATATTTTGTGTTGCCTACCACAGTACTACCTTTGTGAGATATTTGGTATATATTACTCACTAAGAAGGAAGAAAATACTAACAATATGGAAACCTGGTATAATCTAAACAAACATCTCTTCTTTTTGCAAGAAATATACGCCATATTATTGAGATATCACACTATGGACATATCCAGTTTGCAGACAACTAATTGAAGGTCTGGAGGTCTGGACCAATTTCAACAAATTGCACATGAAGCTAAAGTACGTTCAAAAAACAAAAAATTCAGGCATGTATAAAATATCTGGTAGGGTTAAGAATGGGGTTGTGTGGAGAGTTTTCCATTTTTACTGTGAAAACTACAATTAATTGTAATTAATATGAACAAGTAAGGAAAGGCTAAGTTCGGGTGCAACCGAACATTTTATACTCTCGCAATTTATTTAGAGATTTACCTATATATTCGGTGAAAAATTACCCTTAGGCACTGAGTTCTTCATGTTTGATATCAGGGGCCTTGAAAAGTCATGGTTCAATTTTGACAATTTTTCCACAAGTGATGTCACAGCTCAAATACAGTATTTGTGTAAAGTTTTATTTCGCTATCTTTATGGGTTCCTTATGTATACATTATAAAGTGAACGAATCGGAAGGATTCAAAATTGAGTTATATGGGAAGTAGGCGTAGTTGTGAACCGATTTCGCCACACGTGTCATCAGGGTGTCAAGAAAATATTATATACCGAATTTCATTGAAATCTATCAAGTAGTTCTTGAGATATGGTTTTTGACCCATAAGTGGGCGACGCCACGCCCATTTTACATTTTGTAAAAAAATCTCAGTGCAGCTTCCTTCTGCCATTTCTTATGTAAAATTTCGTGTTTCTGACGTTTCTCGTTAGTGAGTTAACGCACTTTTAGTCAGTTTCAACCTAACCTTTGTATGGGAGGTAGGCGTGGTTATTATCCGATTTCTTTCATTTTTGGACTGTATAAGGAAACGGCTAAAAGAAACGACTGCAGAAAGTTTGGTTAATATAGCTTTATTGGTTTGCAAGATATATACAAAAAACCTGTTTGGAGGCGGGGTCACGCCCACTTTTCCAAAAAAATTACATTCAAATGTGCCCCTCCCTAATGCGATCCTATGTTCCAAATTTTGTGTGTTTGGTTATCGCCATTTTGTGGGCGTGGCAGTGGTCCGATTCCGCCCATCTTCGAACTTAACCTTCTTATGGTGCCAAGGAACACGTGTTCGAAGTTTCATTAAGATATCTCAATTTTTACTCAAGTTATCGCTTGCATGGACGGACAGACGGACAGACGGACGGGCGGACAGACGGACAGACGGACAGACGGACGGACGGACAGACGGACGGACGGACGGACGGACAGACGGACGGACGGACAGACGGACGGACCGACAGACGGACGGACAGACGGACGGACGGACAGACAGACATCCGGATTTGAACTTTACTCGTCACCCTGATCACTTTGGTATATATAACCCTATATCTAACTCGTTTAGTTTTAGGACTTACAAACAACCGTTATGTGGACAAAACTATAATACTCTCTTTAGCAACATTTGTTGCGAGAGTATAAAAAAGTTTGGTTCAAATCAACTTATGAATTCTGAAATGTAACCTAGAAGTAAGATAATGTCGAATTGTTAATTGCGAAATGGTGTTTTTTATACTCTCGCAACCTATTGCACAGAGTATTATAGTTTTGTTCACATAACGGTTGTTTGTGTCACCAAAAAATAAAAGAGTTAGATATGGGGTTATATATATATAAATGATCAGGACGACGAGTGGAGTTGAAATCCGCATGTCTGTACATCCGTCTGTCCGTCCGTCCGTCCGTGCAAGCTGTAACTTGAGTAAAAATTGAGATATCGTAATGAAACTTGGAACACATGTTCCTTGGGACCATGAGAGGGTTGCTTTTGAGCAAAATCGGACCACTGCCACGCCCACAAAATGGCGAAAACCAAAAACACATAAAGCGCCATAACTAAGCCATAAATAAAGTTATAACAGTAAAATTTGGAATAAACGATCGCACTAGGAAGGGCATATTTTGATGTAATTTTTTTGGGGAAGTGGGCGTGGCCCCGCCCCCAAATCGGTTATTTGTATATATCTCGCAAACCAATGAAGCTATATAAACCAAACTTTCTCAATTCTCTTACGTACCCCACCACACACCATGAAAATAGTTGAAATCGGATAATAATCACGCCCACCTCCCATACAAAGGTTAGGTTGAAAATTACTAAAAGTGGGCTAACTCACTAACGAAAAACGTCAGAAACACTAAATTTCACATAAGAAATGGCAGATGGAAGCTGCACTCAGATTTTTTTACAAAATGGAAAATGGGCGTGGCGTCGCCCACTTATGGGTCAAAAACCATATCTCGGAACTACTCGACCGATTTCAATGAAACTTGGTTTGTAATAGTTTCCTTACCTTCCAATAATATGTTGTGAAAATTGGCCAAATCGCTTCACAGCCACGCCTACTTCCTATATACCAGAACATTGAAGACAATCTGAATTGTTTACTTTACAATATATAAAGTAAGCACTAGTGAAGATATCGATGCAGAACTTTGCACAAATACTATGTTAATAGTGTGGCACCCCCATTCTAAAAATCGCCGAAATCGGACCATAGGTTTTTAAGGCCCCATATATCGAACACGAGGACCTCGGTGCTTCTAACCTAATATTATGGTTTCCAACTTTCAATGGACTTTATACAATATATATGACGAATATGTGGGTCAAATTGTGTATTATATAATATAAATAAAGTTAAATAAATAAATTGCGAGAGTATAAAATGTTCGGTTACACCCGAACTTAGCCCTTCCTTACTTGTTTAATACCGAAATGGTGATTTATTATAGTTTGTTGGTGATTTCTCACATTTTATAATTTTTGGAAGAAAAACAATTTTTGCCGTCAGACATATCTCTTAAAAGATATTTAGTTATAACCTAATTAATTAATTTTGTTAGCTAATGAACAAAAATCACCAGTGCGTATGCGTAATATCATTTGTTTTGATGTTGTTTATTACTAGACACACAATTTGTTTTTTTTATTCATAAAAGTATCATGTAAAGTATCCTTAATTTATTTTATACATATTTATAGAAGCAGTTTAATACAAACATCTTAATCTCAAAGTAAAAGCATCATGGCGTATACGTAACCTCAACTCACCTGTTGCAACAAGTAAGCTCTACAGCAATGGTCATTCGTGCATGAATTTGTTTGAGGAGGGATTGTCTATTGTCTTTGTAAATTCACACTATAGTTTGCTGTACTTTACAATTATTATATTTCTTTTGTTAGCAGCAATTAGCATCGTTTGCTTATTTTACACAAAATGGAAGGAAAATCGATTTTTATTGAAACATTCGCTCGTTACAAGTGTTTGTTGTTGATGTGTTTTTGCTTTAGTTTCTGTTGATTTATTTCAAAAATGATTTCGTAATATTTTTCTAGCGGTAAATTATTGTATTCAGGTTAGACGGAATCGTTGAGACGGACGGTGTTACGCTTAGCTTACACCATATGTGTTGTGTGTTTGTAGATGAGTCACCAGATTGTAAGCATTATTTGCACAAATTAATATTTACACTTGTAGGAGTGTAAAACTGTTAGTTGTGTGGCATGAAATCTGTTTAAGAAAATATTTTTGGTAGGAGAAAAATAAAATTCGAAAGCTTTTATTATTGTTTGTTGTTATTATCGTTATTATATATTTTTTTTTAATTTTATTTTACTTTTTATTATTTTTCCAGTACGTGAAACAAATTTTACGCGGGAATTTCGCTGCCACTCTACTTGCAACTTATGCCAAAAAGCTTTTGCCAAAAAGCTCTCTTAGACACAGTGCTACTAGTTATTATTGTTGTTGCTGCTAGGTGCACGAGCAGCCTTTAAAGCTTTTGCATAACACAGAGAGCGTACACTAACTCACTCACTCCAACGCTCTCTCGCTCGGCGCCTAAATGTAGGCAGCGCTGGCGACATCCAAACGAAGTTAATAGAGCGTGAGTAAGCACTTATTTGCTACGACGAAAGCGACAAAATAACGTATGTGGCATGTAGCAGGTTATGCAGAATATGCGGTGCGGTGAAGAATTGTACAAAGAACGTCAGCAGTGTTGGGGACAATGTGCTGCCGCAACTTTCTTTTCACTTTTAATTTCTGATTAAACAGCTTTACGGCTGGTAGTAAATCCGGTGCGAACACCTACACACTGTTGTTGTTGTGGTTGATTGTTCTTTTTGGTGCTGGCACCTTGGCGATGACGCATAGCCACACACACACTCACCCACTCTATCAAAAGCACAGCTGTTTAGCGTACAACAACAATAAAAATATGAAAGCGCGCACAAAATTAACACTGTAGCAACAACAAAACTAAAGCTGCGGTCGTGTAAACTGTTCGGAGCGCGTGCTGTACAACAAAAATGCGGCACAAAAATATTACAATCGCTGGTTGAGGAAGCGCCAAGTCTGCAGCGTTGCTACTTTAGTGGGTTAACACGGAAAAGTATTCGTTGTGTTCATAGTTTTCGTTTGTCAATTTCGTTGTTTTTATGGAATGTTTGCCGAAATCCGTACTCCGAAATTTATTTTTTGTTTTTGTTCGTTTTTTTACAATTTTTATTTTTAATTTGGGACTAACAGCGTAAGCGGCGGTAGAGTACAAAGCTGAAAGCAAGGATATTAACTGAATGTGTTGGAGCACGAAGCAATCGCACACACACATGAACACGCATACTCGTGTATACAAACGAATAGGCTAGAAAAGCGAGCGCTGCTACTGAGCATTCACAACTTGAAAAAAATGAACAACAATAATAAAATGTATTTGTGCTTGTTAAATTGCGATAGGCAACGAATTGAGCGCGAACTTGAGACACGTGGGAGCAATGCGAATGCTAACTGCTGAGCAGTTGCAGTGTGGGAGAGCAACAGTAAGTGAGCAAAATTCTGTATTTAGTTGCTCATATATTCTGGATAGCTTCGCGGAGCAACTTACTTTTATTTATTTATTATTTTCTTATTTATTTATGAACATTTTTAATGAAAACAAGTAAGGAGGGGATACTCTCGGAATTTATTAATGTAATTTAAAGATAACACACAATTTGACCAATATATTCGCATAAAGTCCAATAAAATAGCGATAATAATCATAAATAGTATATGAGGGCTGAGGTAATTACTGCATCGATTTCATTCATTTCCACCACAAAGGTACACTATATCCAAAACTATACGGTCACTTAATTTTACTAAGATATCTTACATATTAACCGATATTTACAGCATAAAGTCAATCAGATGTTTGAAAACTTTAATATTAAGTTCCGGGTACCGGGTTACATACAAGGTTGCATACAAGGCAACGAACTCGCAGACCAGCTAGCTAGGAAGGCTGCGGCTGCCAGGCCGGCGGGGCCAGAGTCCTTCATTACTGTTGGTTCGAAAGGCGAATTGGTAAGTAGGAATCGCTATTGGCTGCAATTGCAGGGACTTCGCCACCCCAAACTGTTTCTAGGGGAGTACAACCGCAAGAGATTATTGCGCCACCAAGAAACAAAATGAGACAACTAGTGGCACTTTACACTGGCCACTGCAGACTAAGGCGTCATCTGAACAAACTCGGGATCTGCTCAACGGACCTGTGCAGATTCTGTGATTTGCAAGCGGAACCACCTGAGCTCCTACTCCGGGAATGTCACGCGATTACGGGGTTAAGGAGTCAGGCAATGGGGTCTTTATATCCCCAAAGGGAAAGTATCGCGACCACCAGCCCTGCAGCGTTACTAAGTTTTCTTAGATCTACAGGACTGGATGGTATTCTGTGATAAACAGAAGAGGGCACAATAGACCGTAGGTCGCAGTGCGATCCTCTAATAAAATCTAATCAATTCTAATATGGAAGCTAGAGGAAGTTGTGATTCGATTTCACCAATTTTTAGTACAAAGACATATTATTGAATGAAAAAGATTCCCTCTCAATTTCTATAAAATATCTGAGATATTTAACTATGTATATTTTCGTTAAACAATCTTCCGGAATTTTGTTCGGTATATGGGTCTTGGAAAAGTTATAGTCCTACTTCAAACTACACTTTTTAGAACTGCGATGGTATATCTTCAATGTAGTATTAGTTGGCCTAATAAAATTGAAGCGTTGGTATCTGCACTTAGTTTTGAATAAAAAACATATGCCTCAGTTGAAGCAACTCGATGAAATATATTCAGTACTTTAAGTGGCCAATACACTATACCAGCATGCTGGCGTAATCAATTGATGGTGCCAACAAGCTTGAAGCTCATACTAAGGTCGTTATGGATAGAGACAAAAAATTTGCGCGGATACGTTTATTTCTTCACAACAATTTTCCTGTTGGCCTAAGGATCTATTTCTTTTAGTTTTTCAATCATTATCTTATAGAACTTGTATTTTATTTCGCGGCTACAACTTTCCTCACTCATAATTTCCCATTAGCACAGCATTGATTCATATAAATCAATAAATTTTTCCCAAATATTTTTGAAAATTCCAATTAAATAGGTAAATTCACAATACACTACGCCGGCATGTTTGTGCAATCGGAAAAATATCAAAATAGTTTTGGTTTTGCTCCAGCAGATTGTGCAATCACACCAGAAGTACATACACGATCAATCAGCTGGGACCATCAGGTGATTGCACTAGCATGATGGAGTAGTGTTTTGGGCGCTTTAGCCATTTCGTCAAAGAATATGTCAATTTCGCTTATTATGAACTCATAACAATTGTCGTAAAGATATTTATCCGCCCAAGGTTATGCTGAAAAGTGTCAGGAAAGAACAAAAGTTTGTCGATTTTTGAAAATTATAATATCAATCTTATATTATAATCAGTTAGCTTTTCTTCTTATGGAAAAGACTTCAGGACTTTAGGAAAAAATTTACTATTTATAAAATCGCTATTTAGCTCCTTTCTTGTTTGGCTTATAGTCTTTCAGTGACCGCAAAACAAAATATTATCTAGTAATAACGGACGTCTAGGTCGCTCTTATTTCGCTCTAAAGAAAAAATGTTCCTCATACAATTTAATAACCATACGGCATCGTCCTAAAACATTGGATGACATCATAGATGTTCATTGTTAATATATACACGTATGGACGTGAAAGAAGCACCCAACAGGATGTACAGGTGGAGAAATAAAGAATATTGGTTTCTCATGCTTCAGGATTGACTATTTGTTTGTTATCAAATTTTTATATTTTTATAAATATCGAGTTTCTAATGCCTCTACAATTCAGGAATGCTTCTATATTAAATTCTTTTGAATTGAACCAAACAGAAATGTCTCTGATAGCACCTAAGTAAAGTTAAACTTCCTTACGGATCTTAATAGATGGAAATTAGAAATCCCAGATTAATGCAAATTCTATTGTTGGATGACAGAATTAGAATCGTTTACGCGAGATGTGCGAACTATCTATTTTGACCTGCATTCTATCCATAGTCATATACAATTTAGATTTTTTTCTATCCCAAAAAGTTAGCTAAGGTTTAGACTAAAGAATTTGGGGGGAAACCTTTAACGCTCTTTACTTAACACTTTTCTGCTTCTCTTATATGGCTTCAATAGCATCTTAAGAGACAAGCCAGGCCCCTCTAATCATATCATAATGTGACGCTTTACGCAAGATCCTTAGGCACTTTGGCTCAAAACTTGAATAAAGTTTGTTTAAAAATGACTCAAATCATGACACAACCTACAATCAGTTTCGTGACAGTTGCCATAAGCATCGTCTTCGCCTCCTATTTTATATTTCCATAACTAACTTTCACTTTCGATGAATCATATTAAAAGAGCCAATATCAATTCGCACATTATAAACACAATTACAGTTATTGTTTTAATTTCAAACAGAATGTTCCCACATACATATATTAATTTATTTCTTTTTTATTTTCCCACACACATTTTCTACATTAATTTGCATCTCATTAATTATCAACACGCGCTCAGACACATTGTGTTGCCATATGTTCGTATTTTTACCGCAATATGTTATGCGCCTAAATGTATGCCTACACTTGCGTCGCTTCAACGCACACACCAAGCAACTCCTTCACCAAAGTTGAAATTTTTTCAATGGCATGTGGTTGTGTAGGCGCCATCGCACTTATTTACAATGTGTCACGTGTTTGTTGCAATTTGCAATCTGCCCACTCACTTTAGTCACAAGTGTCGCATTGCAGTTGACCTGCCACCATCGCAGATGCCTGTATGCAGTTATGTGTGTGTGGATCTGACATCCGAGGGTACATGCATTGAAATATTAACACTTTTCGCATATTAATGAGTGCATTAAACGTGAGCATTTTGCAGGCGAAGGTAGTTGTACGCATAGACATATACAATATACATATACGAGCATATCGTATAAGCATATTTGTAAAATAATTATGTTTTTTTTTTCAAAATGTACAACGTACCGAAGCTAATGATACCTTTGGATCTGACGCTCACCTCTAAAACTGTGCTGAAATTCTACCCAAAGCTAGTTCGGAAGTGGTCATTTTACCATTCAAGGGGATTGGGTGCTCGCTTCGTAAATCCTGAACTCCAAAATAACCTCACAGTTCCTTGAAGCAAGTTTTAACATCACTACTACTCCCGCCTCTGTGAAATAATCGCGTTCAAAATGTATGCATTTCAGATGACTAACAAATCGATCGACAGAAAAAGGAGTGCAAAGTTTATAATGAACTTCGAATTAAATTTAACGAACATCCATCAATTAATCGTTAGATGCTATCAACAGTAACAACATTCGTAAGTTCTTAAATCCAGAGTCCTTTCAAGATACGGATTTTCAAACTTTAGTTCAGTAAGGTATACCTATCAATCCAGGTGTACTGAAAGGATTGAAACTAAAAAGTACGCGTATATAATCATCCCTACAGCCGAAATTGTCCATTCCAAAATCAAATGCTTGAATAACTAGTCTCAAACATTTCCTGCCGAGCAACTCCATCCTAGGTATAATCGTCGCAGCTGTCGTAGTCCATCAGATCTATTATAATGTGGAACTGGGTGGTCTATATGCCAAAACTACGGTTGAGGGGAAACTTATGTTATCATCTTCGAACTCACAGGACGGCTCATAGTTCCACAGTCGTCCCTAATCCTTATCAAAGATATCAAAATAGTTTCAGACTGTGCGAGTCCCAATAGATACTAATATTATTCCAGAAAACGTGATTACCATTCGTACTTCCCGAACTCTTGTATATAAATTCTTGTTTAGAGGTTGAACAATAATGTAAACTGTAAACTGCGTAACTTCCTAACGAAGGACCTAACGATCCGAAGTTCTTCGGATCCGAAGTTCTAGCCGGAAAGATTGCTTTTCGGTTTCTTTTGGATGGAGCTGGGATATGAAGCTATCCCTCCGCAATCAACTCCGGAGAACTCAGCCTTATAATTGTAACACCGGAAGCGGTAATTTGTTTTGTCTGGTTCCACTAAGAATCGATCCTATATACATTGAGAAATTAGACCTCCAATACAAGTATTCCCCAAGCTATCTGTGAGGTAGAACAAATAGTCTTTATGAATTAGTCTTAAAGCTTGATTAATAGCATCCACAGCCATATAATTTTGAGTTATTTGAGATTCAATAACTTTTTTGGAATATTATATAAAAAGAAAAGATTATGAATACCAATACTTAAGTATAATTATAAAGAATAGTTAAGACAATATGGGTCCATATCATAAACTTTATAACTCAAAGTAAACATAACTGCTGCAAAGAGAGTAAAGCTTTCCTTAACATCTCAACAGCAAGCGAAAAAGCTTTTTTGCGAGAGATGCAGCCTCTCAAAAGCGTGAGGCAGCAAATCCACTAGCTTGGAGAATGGGCCCGAGCTAATAAAAGAGAAGGCCATAAGAGGAAGTAAAAGCGCCACTTAATCAATTTACTAAAGCATATGTTTGCATTGTGCGTGTGTGTGTGTGTGTAAGTGTTGGTGTTGCTGCAAATGAGCAGTTACAACAGCTGATGCTAATTATGTAATTTACAAGCAAAACAGATGACCAAGAAATGAGCATGTCAAAGGTGACTGCCGCAAAGGCAGTGGTAAAGAAGAAATATGTAAGAGACATTATGTGGTAATATATAAGGAGAAATGTGATTGTGTGTGATTGTATGTGGTGGAGGTGGTAAGTAAACAGAGTGGCTGACACAAAGCAAGCATATGCTCTTCATATATGACACATACACATGCACTGAAATGCATGTGTGTCCTCACTTATATGCGAAAGTAGATAATCACACTAGTGCGCCCTTAAGTATGCAAACAAAAGACGTTTAACGACAAAAGTCTAAAGCCAGTTGTTCAAAGATTTACATAAATGCAACTCTGTGTATGTGTGTGTGTATGTGTGTTCTGCAGCTCCTTTGGGCGCCAGTGAGCTATTGTGTCATATTTAGCATCATAAATCAAAGAAAGTGTTGCAGCAGCTACAATAACAACAACAATAACACTACATACCATCACTGGTGCTCGGCTCGACAAGTGTCGAGTGAATGAAAGTGCTTGTCATGCGGCTGACAGCAACTGCAGTATCACTCCTGCACTTACCATCAGCTGACTGACTGTCGCACAGATTCTAGATAATTTGAAGGATATTTATGCGCCAGCATGTGTGTCTGCGTGCGTCTAACAGAAAATATTCTGAACGCCTAAGGTAAGGAAAAGTTGTAAGCTTTCACTGCACCTTCACTCTGGCACTTTGAAGTGGATGCAAATCTGCACCTAAAAGTATGCTTCATTTATGTCATTGGCGCAGGTATTCACACACGCATTTGCATAACACTTTGCTAATTAATCTATACTAACAACGTTTAGTCAAGATTTTCATCATTTCCAAACTCAGTTGTCCTCTCATTTAATGATGATGAAGCGTTGAAGTTGTCGTTGCCTTTGGCTTTGCTGCAGTTGTCTGTCTTAATTCGCTCTAAGAGTGATTTATTAGGTTTTTGTACGTCTTTTATGAAGTGATTTTGTATGAGTTGAGTTCATCGCGGTCAGTCTTCTTCATTGCTTTGTCTAGTTTTGATAGTAAAAGTGCTGATGAAAGTGTTGATGTGTTGCATAATTGCACTTGGAGATTGCATCAGCCGGAAGTAGAAGAACAACAATTTGTTATAGCAGGCAATATTAAATATCAACAACAATTTGTTATAGCAGGCAATATTAAATATCAGCCGTCAAATGATGTATTTTTAAACTTGTGACCACATTTTTTAAGTCTCCCTTGCACTTAAGCTGAACTCAGAATAAATTAAGCTGGATGTATCGCGGTCATAAAGACAAGATTGGATGTGCATAAATAATTTCTAACTACATAGAAAAGGGATAAAGCAGCAGTAATTATATATAGGATAATTTAAGAATCCTTTACTACCACTGTCTTCTCTCGCCTAGATTGTAGAAAAAGTGTTATAATAAAAGAGATAATCAACAAATTTTCTGTAAACTTTTTTTGAAACCCAGTAATATAGGAATAAAAAATATTAATATTGATTTCATTAACTTCACAAGGTCTCTTTCCATTTAAGTTCGAAATAATACATTAACAAGGAAAGACTCATCTGAAAATTATTTTAGTATAATTTTGATGAAGGACAGACTAAACAACTTTTACTTTTGTGCATAAAGGAACTAAATATAGTAATAACGGCGCGTACCTACATCTGAGAATCCTTCAACCTTTCCTGTCGGTGTAGTTCAACCAACTAACAATGGTTAGAGTACCAGATCCTTCATAAATAAAAATGTTATGATTGTAATGATCCCACAGCTACGCATTAGAATCAATGTGAGGCAAGAGAGTCGATCCAACTGAAAAGAACCCAGATTTTTATCTGGCTAGGAAAATTTACCCCCCCGTCGGAGGAAATATTCAACTGAAATTCTTGAGGAATGTTTTATTTCGCTTCAACAACAATATCAGGACGAGAAGGATTTTACTGCAACTCAAACTGCTGGAACCCAATTTTGCCATTGACTACTTGAAAGTAAAAGAAGTATACTTTATAGATATGAGGAAGTCAGTTTAAACGAATTCATACTTCTCGGTTAGTAGATGACCGTCTGAGGAGCTTCGCCGTTCTACCGAGAACTATTAAAGAGTACCACAATTGTCAACCAAAATCTGTATAAAAGGTATTCTTTTATTTGTGTTACTTGATATGTGTTTCCAATAATCATAGTACAACTGCCTTGAAACTCAGTAGATTAAGAAGGTGCACACAATGATCGTGAGGAAAATGCTTAATAGACTTACCCTTCTTTTTACTTATAGATCCCTTTGTAATCTAGTCTGGTATGGTCTAATGGATATATAGATTTGCTTGCAAAATTACTAAACAAAACCGGTAATGATACTCGGAGAAGCTTTAATAATAAAGAATCTTACATTTCTTTATGATAATTGTGAGATTACTTACAGTACGATTACCGGCCAAATGAAGAGCTTTGCGCGAAATTTTATACTCTCACAACAAAAGTTGCTAAGAGAGTATTATAGTTTTGTTCACATAACGGTTGGTTGTAAGTCATAAATTAAGCTATTGAAGTAACATTTGGTATGAAGGATCGCATGATGAAGGGGCATATGCGGATGTAATTTCTTTGGAGAAGTGGGCGTGGCCCGTAATAAATTTTTGAACACATCTCGTAAACTACTAAAGCTATATCAAGGAAACTTTCTAGAGTCGTTTCTTCTAGGTACTACCTTATGCAGTCCAAAAATGGTGGAATTCAGATTATATCCACGTCCACCTCCCATACAAAGGTTATGTTGAAAACTACTAAAAATGCTTTAATTTTCTAAGGAAAACCACCAGAAACGTTAAATTACATTATAAAGAGGGTACAGAAGAGCTTCACTCAAAATGGTATACAGAATTTTAATAGCTTCTCAATGATATGTTGTGAAAATAATCCAAATCGGTTCACAACCACGCCTACTTCCCATATACCAGAACTTTGAAGTCTGAATCGTTGACTTTACAATATATAAAGGATGCACTAGTGAAGATATCGGAACAGAACTTTGCAAATATACTGCATTTAAGGAGTGGTATCGCTCTTCTAAAAATCGTCGAAATCGGTCCATAAGTTTTCAAGACCCTATATATCGAATATGAGGAGCTCAGTACTTCTAACAAAAATTTTACCGCAAATATAGGTAAGTCTCTCAGATATTTAGAAGAACTTCAGAGGGAATATGTTTCTTCTAATAATCTGTCTCCGTGCCAAAAATGAGTGAAATCGGGACATAACTTCCTATCTCCCATATAACTAATATTTGGGTTTCCAACTTTCAATGTACTTTATACAGCCCATTTTAATTCGGGCATTAAATGGTTAATAAAATTAAATCAATAAATTGCGAGAGTATAAAATGTTCGGTGTCACCCGAACTTAGCCCTTCCTGACTTGTTTTTTTTATAATTTCGTTAAAGGATAACGCTAAGTTAAAGGTCTTCAGACTAACGTCTGAAATATAATGCATTTTGGTATGACAAATAAAAAGTAGAGGACTTTTTCCGCACTATCACAGATTCCTTACTAAAAACATATTTTCTGCTTCATCAAAAGCACAAGGCTTGCCTTCGTAGGCAACAACTATTTATTTCTCTCCCATATTTGCCGCTTTAATAAATAAAGCCTTTTGACCAACAAGTCAACTCATTTAACTGTAGACCAAACAGAATAACGCCCTTCCTCGAGGCACATACGGCTCCTCTTGCAACAAATATCCATTGTGCACCCCTCTAAGTCGCTAAATACGGGGTTAACGAATGCAATTCTAACACTTTCGCTGAGAGTGAGCAGCACACGTACGCATCAAACACATAAAGACGAGTGAAAAGCGAGAAAAATTGCGGCGGGACGTAGCAGTTAACGAACCGCAACGGTAAATAGGACTTCACACCTTTGCGCTAAGCAATTTCGCTGAATATGAAACGACAACACGACGTTTTATTTGCTTTGCACTCCGGCTGGGATGAGAGAGGGGGCAGCGGTGTCGTGGCGTCCTGTGTAAAGTACAGTTAAGTGTCGTCAACACAATTGTTGCTTACACTATTTGTGCAACGTTTTTGAGCGTTTACTGTTGTACGGCACAAATAACAAAATACATTCGCCTCTTCTCTACACATTCCTCTCTCTCTCTCTCTCGCACTAAACTTTCTACGACAGTCACCGTTAGTTGTTTAAAAATATCGCTACCACATTGCACATACATAGATCTATCTGTCTAACTGTTGTCCTTCAAGCGGTTGCTTGCCACATGCCACTAAACTCAAATACACCACCAGCAACAACGCGTCCAACTTACAAGTGGCATTCAATTTCAATGTGTTTACCACTATTTTATAGTTATTGTTGTTGTTGTTATTACTGTTGCTGTTATTATTGTTGCACACTCAATTGCTGTAGCTTGTGCCTCATGTGGCACAGGTAAACAGCGCAACCGTTACAAACATAGCTGCGCATTGTAAATTATTCTGTTTATGCAGCGTGTCAAGACGAAACACATAAAAGTCGCATTGCCACAAAACGTTGCATGCCAGCCGTGTGGCAGCAGCGCAAAAATGAATTGAGGAATTTTGAAGTTTATGCGGAGAGAAATAAACAAGCAAAGCAAGCGCCAACAACAACAAGGCAATTGTAGGACATCAAGAAAAATACGTAAACTTAAACGACTGCAGCGCCAGACAAACAGCTAAAAGAACGGCCATAACAACAACAACAACCTATCAAATTACGCCGTACACAACAACAAAAAACGGAGACGTCGAATTTCTAATACAATACTGGTACACTAAGAGAAACATTGTGAAGAATTGAGTATGAAGATGAAAAGAGATTGAAGTGTTGGGGCTATAATACTACGTATAAATGGTAGGTAGATTTAAATTTTAAATGTTTCTATATTAAGATCCACAAAATCTGGAAATTTTTTACAAAAACAGTTAAGTCTTCCGAAAATACTCAATTCAAACCAAGCGATGTGAGTAGATACCAGATATAACTTTTAGGATTCCTCCGAACAGTTCTTTCGAGTGATCATAAATATATATATGTATATATATTTGGCGTAGGAACTGCGTTAAGCGATTATAGCCGATTCCACCAGAGCGCGCCACTCGTTCCTCCTTTTTGCCAAGCTCACTTTCCACTTGGTCCTTCCAACGAAAAGTTGGAGCACTTTCAGAGCTGGAGTGTTTTCATCCATCCGTACAACATGACCTCGCCAGCGTAGCCGCTGTCTTTTTATTCGCTGGACTATGTCAATGTCGTCGGATAAATCGTAAGGCTCATTGTTCCATCGTCTGCGGTATTCGCCGTTACCGAGATTTATGGTCATCTTGCGCAAACACTGTCTCTCGAAAACCCCAAGAGTCGTCTCATCGAATGTTGTTATCGTCCACGCTTCAGCAACATACAACAGGACGGTAATAATGGGTGTAGAGTTTAATTAGGTTCGTCGAGAGAGAACTTTACTTTTCAATTGTCTACTCAGTCCTAGCACCTCAGTAGCACCTGTTGGCAAGAGTGATTCTGCGTTAGATTTCAAGGCTGACATTGTTGGTGTTGTTAACACTGGTTCCCAAATAGACGAAACTACCTACTACTTCAAAGGTATGACTGTCAACAGTGACGTGGGAGCCAAGACGCGCATGTGCTGACTGTTTGTTTGATGACAGGAGATATTTCGTCTTGTCCTCATTCACCTCCAGACCCATTCGCTTCACTTCTTTATTCAAACGGGAAAAAGCAGAACTAACGGCGCGGTTGTTGCTTCCGATAGTATCAATATCATCGGCGTACGCCAGCAGCTGTACACTCTTATAGAAGATTGTACCTTCTCTATTTAGCTCTGCACCTCGTATTATTTTTTTCCAGCAATAGCTGTCTTTAGCGAAGACCTTTTAAGAATTAAGAATGGTAGGTAAATGGTGTTATGTTTCTTGCTAAACCCCCCTAAATAATTTCCGCAGCTTTCGCTTATCGGGAAGATGCGTTATTTTACTAGATTTTATTTATCTCCCATGAACCGATGTTTCCTGGAAACATCAGACGGAACCATCCTAATCCATTCTCACTGCTATGGTGGAGCTTATAATACTCCACCTTCTCCCAGTTAGTGACAATAAAAGATGTTTAATCCCTTTAAACCTTTGGGCTAGATTCACGTACATAATAGCATTTGTTCCTTGCCACCGTCCTTGCGTTCCCAGCTCCAGTGAGCTCCACGGAATTAAAGCAATTGCTTAGACTCGAAGAACTTAAAATAGAAACAGACTGAGATAAAAAGGTTCACAGGCTCTTCGAAACAAAAGTAATTCTGAAATGAAACCTTTCCTGACACGGAGTTATATACATTTTTGAGGAATTGTCATGATATAAGAACAAACATAGAAGACCTAAACACATATCTGAAGTTCACACATATCAGTTATAGATGAAAAGTTATACTCAATTTCAACTTTGGCAGATCAGAGGGAGTAAGATTCCATCTGATTCAAGGAAAGTACTCGCTCCTGGCTAGTTTGTTTCCCCGTTTTCCATTATAGCCACAAATTTAAAAAATCTTACGACTGAAAAATTGTTTTCGACAAGTTAACGATTGAAAAGCATTCACAGTCGTTGGTTGAGAGAGTGTTCGACACTTACAATAGCATCGGAGTTCGTAATCGCTCAGTAGTCGATTATCGAAACTCATAATGTTTTCCTCGATTAAGGAAGTTTTGTTTATCTAAATAACAAAAGCGATATAAATATTACGTAAATACACTTAAGTTGAGAATAACGCGATTTTTTTTATTAAAAGATTAATGAAAAATCAACTTTTTATTTGAGAGAGAAGTTTCTATAAAGAAATGAGTCTCTAACTGTAATCTATTGTAGCGTACAACACTTTTCTCGCTCTCAGTGTAACAATTTGGTCCTTGACTCAGCGGAATCCTTCACAGCTCATTGCTGAAATGCAGACGGAAGACCATTTTCACCACAACAACGACAAGTGGCAGCAACAACAACAACAACATATAATGTTAGTAATGTAATAAGAATACCGAACGGCGGCAATGAAGCGCTGTGCAAATATAAACCAAATACTTACAACATGGCAAAAAAGAAATAAAATTTATTTGATGAGTGTGCCTGTGTGTGTGTGTGCACTGGACACCGGTGTCGGGTCACTTGCAATTTCAAGTTGCCACACACACATACAACAACACACTCTAACATTTATAAGTTTGGCTAAGAAAACTGCTAGAAAACTTAGTGAGCTCTATTTATATATATATGTCTGTATTTATGTATGAATGTGTGTTTGTGTGCGCTGCTGGCCTGTTGCGACGTTTCGTAATTGAATACGTTGAATTACTGCAGTCATGGCAGCGCTGGCTAGTGATAGCATTGCCAAGCGTCAGGCAGGATTAATTTTTAATGAATTTTTACCATGCAGCAGCAGTAACAACAGCAAAAAAACAACAAAAAATCCGCTTAATAACAAGGATAAAGGTTAAATATACACAGCAACATAAATATTTGCTTATTTGGATTTATTTCAAAGTGAAACGCAGTGCGTTTGTGTGTTGCTCAAGAGCTGTGCCAACAAAATATAAACACTCACGGCAGCAGGTTCCATTTAAGGTATTTCTTCTGTGGCGCCACAAGCAGCAAAATAAGACGCAGTCGTGTTTTAATAGAGAAAAGAAATGCGTGGAACATATTTTCTTTGCTTTGTTGTTGTTCTTTTATTGCAATAATTTTTGCAACAATATTATTTTTTTCACAAAACCATTTTGTTTATTGTTATTGTTTAAGGGTGTTCTGTTATGCTTTTGTATGCCGTATTATGTTAGTTTATACACCAGCTCAATATTTGTTGCATACGTCGCGGCGCAATTTTATTCCAAGTGTGAGAAATTAAGAATGAAAGTGACAAAGATAGTTTAGTTAAGCTATATATTCTAATTTATTGGAGTTTCGTCGTAGATTACAAAGCCAGAGTTGAACATTTTCTGTGTAGAATTTAGTAAATTGAATATTTTGTTCGATTCTTCTTAAATAACAATTTTTGTAATTAGCGCTACAGGCTGAACGGACTTTTTCATATTTTAGCTTAAAACGAGCTGTGCATTTCTGAAATTCACAAATACATTTTGTCACAGAGTTGCCACATTTAAAAACAACAGAATTGAAAATATTTTTAAATACAGGAAAAGTCATGTGACTACCGTATTAGCAATGGTTGGATTACAAATTTTAAAAACTGGTATGGAATACGAACACTGAAAATATGTTGCGACAAACTTTCGAATAAGATTCATTCATTCAATCCATTTTTGCAAAACATAAACAAAATATTTTCTGATTTAGGTTTGAACAAGGACATACAATGCCGATGAGTCTGGCCTCTTTTAGAAGCTTTTGCCTGTTAGAGCTTTTGTGCGCTCAAAAGAAACCTCGGCTTGGGGACATAAAATCGGCAAAGAAAGAATATCAAAATAAAATTTATGATTATTGGGAAATCATTGAATCCATGCTCACTTCAAAAATTTACGGATTTGTCTGTTGTCTACAAAGGAAATAAAAGTGTTTAGATGACCTTGGCTTTCACAAAACATTTGTTCCAGAGGTCTGTAGGTGTTTTGCTTTAAAAAGTGGGTCTTATCAATTTAAAATTCCTTAAAACTACAGAAAAATAGTTTCTCCATAGCCAAAATCTTCACGAAAAGGCTATTTTACTTATTGATAATGCTCCCTGCCATCCCAAAGGAGAGTTCAAGAGTACTGATGGTCAAATATTGGTTATGTGTATTCTTCCGAATTGTACTGCTGTTATACAGCCCATGGACCAGAACGACATAAGGCTTGTGAAAATGAACTCTAAAACAAGCCTTTTAGGTCACATCGTTCGACGAGGAAAACCAGTAGACGAAGCTGTGCCAAGCACCAGCATGAAGCCGCAATATGTTTTTTAAATAATGCCGTTAATATGTCTTCAATTTGCTCATTTCAAAATTTGTTTGACATAACAACCGAATTGGATAGGGAAGATGGCATCCCTCTGCTAGAGTTACATTTATAGCTAGCTGAAGATACATCACACATTCACACTATTTCAAGTTTGCATCAAGAAGAAGAACCGGTGCAGCAAATATCCAAAACTGAAATTAAGCAATGGATTGTTGAACCTACTTTGGAGTCTTTCGTACAGAATGAAGTTCACAGTGCCGATGATGACAACTCCGAAGCAACATAGTACTGAACAAGCGAACTTGTATCACACAATCAAAACATGAAGTTTATTAAATTCCACATAAAATACATATCTGTCTGTATGAGTATCTATCTATATTTATGTATATATATTAACATACTTAACTTAACTTGTTAAATTTAAGTATATATTAAAAATAATATAAAACAAGTAAGGAAGGGCTAAGTTCGGGTGTAACCGAACATTTTATACTCTCGCAATTTATTTATTTAACTTTATTTATATTATATAATACACAATTTGACCCACATATTCGTCATATATATTGTATAAAGTCGATTGAAAGTTGGAAACCATAATATTAGGTTAGAAGAACCGAGGTCCACATGTTCGATATATGGGGCCTTGACAACCTATGGTCCGATTTCGGTGATTTTTAGAATGGGTTTGCCACACAATAAAGGTAGTATTTGTGCAAAGTTCTCCATCGATATCTTTACTAGTGCTTACTTTATATATTGTAAAGTAAACGATTCAGATCGTCTTCAAAGTTCTGGTATATAGGAAGTAGGCGTGGTTGTAAAGCGATTTGGCCTATTTTCACAACATATCATTGGGATGTAAAGCAACTATTACAAACCAAGTTTCATTGAAATCGGTCGAGTAGTTCCTGAG
This sequence comes from Zeugodacus tau, assembly GCA_031772095.1. Classification (NCBI taxonomy): domain Eukaryota; kingdom Metazoa; phylum Arthropoda; class Insecta; order Diptera; family Tephritidae; genus Zeugodacus; species Zeugodacus tau. Next base: position 57,743,469 of record CM062652.1, read on the forward strand.
ATATAAGAGGGCGACGCCACGCCCATTTTCCATTTTGTAAAAAAATCTGAGTGCAGCTTTCATCTGCCATTTTTTATGTGAAATTTAGTGTTTCTGACGTTTTTCGTTAGTGAGTTAACCCACTTTTAGTAATTTTCAACCTAACTTTTGTATGGGAGGTGGGCGTGGCTATGATCCGATTTCTTTCATTTTTGGACTGTATTAGGAAGTGGCTAAAAAAAACGACTGCAGAAAGTTTGGTTTATATAGTTCTATTAGTTTGCGAGATATGTACAAAAAACCTATTTGGGGCCACGCTCACTTCCCCAGAAAAATTACATCCACATATGCCCCTTCATAGTGCGATCCTCCATACCAAATTTTATTTCCATAGCTTAATGTATGGCTTAGTTATGGCACTTTATGTGTTTTCGGTTTTCGCCTTCCTATGGTGCAAAAAAAAAGTTAGTGTTGAAGGATGATTGTATGTATGTGATTGGCATTGGAACCGTTTAGCCGGTCATAGCCGAATCGATTATCTCTTTCCTTCGCAGTTCGGCGCCAGTTGGAGATTCCAAGTGTAACCAGGTCGCTCTACACCTGGTCCCTCCAATGGAGTGGAGGCCTTACCCTTCCTCCGCTTCCTCAGGCGGGTACTGCATCGAACACTTTCATAGCCGGAGTGTTTTCGTCCATTCGAACAACATGACCTAGCCAGCATAGCCGCTGTCTTTTTATTCGCTGAACTGTGTCACTGTCGTCGTATAAAACGTACAGCTCATTGTTCCATCGTCTGCGGTATTCGCCGTTGCCAATGCTTAGAGGACCATAAATCCAAATTTCCTCTCGAAAACTCCTAGTGTCGTCTCATCTGATGTTGACATCGTCCACGCTTCTGCACCATAAATCAGGACGGGAATGATGAGGGACTTGTGTAGTTTGGTTTTTGTTCGTCGAGAGAGGACTTTACTTTTCAATTGCCTACTCTGTCTAAAGTAGCACCTGTTGGCAAGAGCGATTCTGCCTTGGATTTCGATACTGACATTGTATGTGTTGTTAATGCTGGTTCGCAGATAGACGAAATTAAATTATTATCTACGACTTCAAAGTTATGACTGTCAATAGTGACATTGGAGCCAAGACGCTAGTGCGTTGATTGTTTGTTTGATGACAGGAGATATTTCGTCTTGTCCTTGTTCACTATCAGACCCATTCGCTTCGCTTCCTTATCCAGGCGGGATAAAGCAGAACTAACGGCGCGGTTGTTGCTTCCAATGATATCAATATCATCGGCGTACGCCAGAGGCTGTACACTCTTGTAGAAGATTGCACCTTCTTTCCTTTTCATATAGTTTATAACACATGGATCAGGGGTCATATCGTGGCAGGCATCAAATACTCCTGACTACTTGAAAAGGTTCGAAGTATCAAGATGCTCAAATATATAGGAGTCTTGAAGGTGCTCTCAATACAACAACAGAATTTCCAATGCGCTCATCTGGATGAACAAAAACTTAATTAAATAATTTTGCAAATATCTAAGCACCGACAATTGAAATGCAACACCCAAACAGCTTAGCTGAAAAATCATTTAACTAAGCTCGACTTAATCCGAAGTACTGCCAATTTAGCTCATTTCCTTTTGCGACTGATAAAAAAATAACATACACACACACATAGGTGCATACTTTGCCGCATTACCGGCATAGCGCAGCAGCTGTCTGCCTAACGCTCGCTGTCCCAGTGGATACACAGTGGAATTTCACGCAAAAGATCATCTGGACTTCTTATCCGACGCGTAATTAAATGTCCATCCAAAGTTGAGTGGAATTGCGCACAGCATTCAGTGGAAGGCAGCGCGGATATGTGGCAAGCACCGAGCAGTGGCATGCACTCGTACTCTTGGTGTGGGGCACACACATGTCTTGCGGTGCATATACACTAGAGTCTGTGGCACACCGGCTCGTTTTGTAGCCGCATTCAGTTCGCATTTCGCACTGTCAACGCGCGTTTAATTAAACTTTTGCGACGGTGAATGTCAGCAGAAACTTCCGCTAAGCGAATGCTGGGTGGAAACTTGAGTGTTGGTTCCACCAATATGGTGGACTGCAACTAATATGCGACACCAAAAAAGTGACTCTGCCACCTTTTAGCTATATAAATATGTGCGAAAGTCACACTTTTTGTCGGGGAAATTTCTTTGCTGTGGCGCCAGACGTCTTCACAAATGCCGCAGTCGGTTTGCGGTCGAGCGAAGTTGGCTGTGGATAAACATATTGCCTGCTTTTAGGGGCAATGCACTTTTTGTTGAAGAATTAAGAGTGGAAATTTTTTTTTATTTTACTAGTCTACAGCTCTCCAATTGTGTTTTATTTATTTATATTTTTTTTTACTTTTATAGCGCATTAATTATGAACTGCAAACACAGTTGCAATTTAGTCTCCACAAAGTTCATCATACGCACTGTACACCGCCACACCTTCAACGGCTAAGCCACATTGCATTTAGTGCAAAATTCATATAGCAGCCAACGAGCCGTGCAACAAATTAGCTCAATACTATCAACACCAACAACAACACCAGTGCTATCGAGCAACAGGCAGCGCTACAGTCATGGCTCAGTGCAGCTCAAGCCACCACTTCCTCCTACTCTTCTATTTTATGCATTTTCTAATATTCTCTCTCTCTCTGCCCTTCTCTCAGTCTGTCTCTATTCCGTTGCTGGCAAATGTAATTACGTTGCATTGCGTTACGCATTATTGCTGACCATTGCCACAAACACACTCATCCGCGTGCGGCATTGAATTGTCCGGCCAACGTGCTACAACAAACACTCAGACTCATCGTCGCAAGCATGACTGTGCGGGAGTGTCAACGCGCGCATGCAACAGCTTGACATCTACATTATGGCTGTGTCTAACTAGACGGATGCCTCAGGGAAATTTACTTGCCACAGTCGTTCATTGGCATAACGGTGTTTAGCGGCTCATATGTATCTTGTATTTATATTAGTGTGGTTAATAAATAACAAATTCACAAGTTTTTATTGCTTCAAAATCCCGACTGGTCAAAGATGACACATACATATAGTATTACACTACGTCAAAATCACTGACAATCATTGTCAAAACAATTTTGATAGGTTCGACAAATGTATGACTTAATTAGGAACATAAACAATTTTAAAGAAATGGAAACAATAATAATTGAAATTCAATCGTTGTCAATTTAATGTCAATGAATTTGACAACCTCAGTCTGGCAAAAGCTGGACAACGGAGAAGGAAATGCTTAGATGATTCCACCTCGCCTTCCTTCATACAGCTTTGGCAACTTGCATCTGCCACGATCCCAAGTCTCAACGTATGGGTACCCATTGGAGAGTGTCCAGTAAGCACACCAATGATCGCACTGTGATGTACCTTGTTCAGAGAAAGCAGTTGCAAGGACCTATTACGCTCCACAGAGGGCCAAAAGGACCTCGGCATTCCACAAGTGCTGGTAGTTGACCAGCGTTTGAGGAGCTCATGCGTAGTCTGCATGTCCAGCGCTCTTACGCAGGTGGACCATGAACTACCAACGCGCTCCCATTCCGACGTCATTGTAGCTAGGGTACTCTCCCTTGCAAGCTTGTCCGCTTTACAGTTACCAATGATTCCACGGTGACCGGGTACCCACACTAGTCGAATAGCAAGGATAAGGATCTAAGACACTCTTTTACTAGGCCAGAGCGTACTGTCATCGATTCCTATGCCAGTATTGCCGCTCTGCTGTCGGAATGATACATACCTCTCTAAAAGAGGTCACCATACGGAGAAGTCGTCCACTGAGAGTGCCCCTGCTTGGGACCGATCATGTACCCAGCGTCTCTGAGTCTGACAGCAACCTTTGCCGCAATGCACCGACCGGCAATATCAACAGGTTCGAGGTGTAAGATGGCATTTAGAGCCATTGTTGGTGTGACGACAACACCATATAAGAATTATGAAAAATTTTGACTCCAGTAAGTTTTCCATTTCATATGCTGAGAATGTTCGAACTGAAACAAATATTTCTGATCAATATTGTATTTCAAAACTACATATTTTGTTAAATTTTAATTCATTAATTAAATATAAAATAAATTAAATATTTCTTTTCCAAATCCACGTTAGATACATCAGCGCCACCTAGTGGAGTCAAATAGTTTTAATTAATAATCACCCTAATGTGAAAACATTTAATGAAGATATATAATATTTATAGGCATAAACGACTATCTCACATCATTCACTCCGCCTGCATCCTGTCGCATGTCTGTGCCTCATTTTGCTCTGCTCCGTTTGGTTAACTTGGTGTTAGCCGTAAAAGCGTCACATACAAATAACACATACATGCAAACATATAAGAAATATGTGTGTAAAGGAATCTCCTAATGCAATTAGCTGCGTGTGTTATGGCATATAATTGAATCAGTTGTTATGCGGTGAACCCACCATGGTTGCTTTGACACTATCACATATAAATATACAAATATACAAATAAGTACTCGTATGTGCTTCTGGCTCTATATGCTGCTATGTAGAACCACATTGCAATGGGTTATTATTAGTCAATATGGTACATAACTATATTAATTGTGGTCATGAAGGGCTAATCAATTGATTAGATTGGATTATTTTCCGTTGAATATTCTTTAAAATTCTATTACGTGGCCGACGGTTGCATTGAAATGGGGAGAGTTGCGATAGGGATGACTATAGGGTACTAAGTAAAAATTACAAGCTCTACTTCAAGTGGGTAAAAAATCACAAATCACTAAAAAATCGCTATATTTTGACAATTTATAATCTCTGAATAGTCTCGACTTCCTTAGGTCGCAGTCTATAGATAAGTAATACTTAATACAACAAGTAAGGAAAGGCTAAGTTCGGGTGCAACCGAACATTTTATACTCTCGCAATTTATTGCTATATTTTTTATTAAGATAACACACAATTTGACCCATATATTCGGAATAAAGTCCAATAGAAACGAAAATCATAATATATAGTATATTGGCCGAGGTAATTCTTGAATCGATTTCACTCATTTTCACCACCAACATACATTATATCTAAGATTATATGCTCACTTAATTTGGCTAAAATATTCCACATATTAACCGATTTATAAGCGATTAAGACCATCATATTTATGAAAACCTTAGGTATATGGGAGCTAGGGGAATTATGACCCGATTTTAACCATTTCTGGTACAGAGACACAATATTAGTATATAAAGATTTCCTCTGAATTAAATTAAGATATCTGAGAGATTTACCGATATTTTCGGTGAAAAATTATCCTAAGGCACTGAATTCTTCATATTCGATATCCGGGGCATTTTAAAGTTATAGTCCGATTTCGACAATTTTTTCACAAGTGATGCCACAGATCACATACAGTATTTGTGTAAAGTTTTATTCCGCTATATTCATTGGTTCCTCATGTACATATTATAAAGTAAAGGAATAAGATGAAATTCGAAAATGAGTTATATGGGAAGTTGTCGTTGTTGTGAACCAATTTCGTCCATTTTACACGGCTGTCATTAAATAATCATCCAGAAAATATTATATATGCATTTTCATTGAAATCGGTCGAGTAGTTCCTGAGATATGTTTTTTGACCATTAAATGAGCGATGCCACGCCCATTTTCCATTTTGTACAAATATCTGAGTGCAGCTTTTTTCTGCTATTTCTTTTGTAAAATTTAGGGTTTCTGATGTTTTTTGTTAGTGAGTTAACGCACTTTTAGTAGTTTTCAACCTAACCTTTGTATATGTGGGCGTGGTTATTATCCGATTTCAACTATTTTCATGGTGTGTGTTGGGGTATGTAAGGGAACCGACTGCAGTTTGGTGTATATAGCATTATTAATTTGCGAGATATATACAAAAACCCTATTGGGGGGAAAAATTTCATCTGAATATGCCCCTTACTAGGGCGATCCTTTGTAGCAAATTTTAACTTTATAAATTTATTTATGGCTTAGTTATGACACTTTATGTGTTTTCGCTTTTGTAGTCCATCTTCGAAAGCAACCCTCTCTCGGTCCCAAGGAACATGTGTACCAAGTTTCGTCAAGATATCTCAATTTTTACTCAAGTTATCTGTTGCACGGACGGACGGACAGACCGACATTCGGATTTTGGCTCTTCTAGTCACCCTGATCATTTTAATACATATATATTTAACTTGTTTGGTTTTATGACTTGCAAACAACCGTTATGTGAACAAAACTATAACACTCTCTTAGAAACTTTTGTTGTGAGTACAGTGAGTACATATTTCAATTTGTCCAGTAAAATTTAAAAAAATACAGAAAGAAGAGTTTTTGTAATTAAAATACTAAATTTAGGAGAGATTCATGGAGAAATCTTGTAGATATTAAACGGCATACTAGATTTCGATTTCCCTAAAAAAAATTATGTTAACTGGATGGATTAAGATTGAGTTAACTAACTTCGTTGCTAAGAGGCTGAGTCTACATTATTAGTGTACGATAAACATCTTCAACCCCGATATTCGAATACAATCTAATAATAGAGAGAGAGAGATGGAGATATAGAAATGAAAAGTACCATTTTTATATTATTTATACTTTAGCCAAAACCCATTTATTCAATTTTAGTTTTACCAAATCTGGAACAGGTTTATTTTGATCACGATAGGGTATAGAAATAAGTTTGGCATATATTTCACGCTCTCATATTAACAAAGCACAGTACACCATCTTAATTAATCCACAAGACCTCTAATAATTATTCTTAACACCACGACTACGAAAACCCACCACAATCGAGTCACATTTTAAATTTTATTTTACTAATCACAAGCAGTTTATTGCCTATCATTGCCATTTACTACGAATCCATTTATTTAAATATAACTCACACTCATTTCCACCAATCTGCACTGTGTACGCAACCAATTTCACGCAAAAAGCACAGAAAAAAGACAACCGAGGAACTCATTTCGCACTTGACATGTGCCTGCTGAGCACTTGAGCGCCACAACGGGCGCTTATCTACCGCTCCACAATAGAATTCCTTAGAAAGATACGGTAAACAAATAAAACCAAAGACACATAAAAACTTAATATAAGCAACATGCAAGAAGGAAAATCATAATTACCAGCCTTAGCTGTGGGTATCAACAAGCAATTCAATGCGCCGCCTGAATGTAGGCAACGATTTTTTTAATGGTTGTATGTTGCATACATTTCAACGCATTGTTAGTGTCGATGGTGGGAATGAATTCGGTGGCACTTTGATTTCATTGCTGGCGTCTTTTACGTTTCAATCCACTCGCTTTGACGGTGTAAAATGACAACGATGTAGAAGCAGAAGAACGAAAAAAGAAATACAGCAGTGTAATAAAAGCGCTGAATTGAAATGTCGTTGGCAATCGCACAAACGAAATCGCAGTAATGTCGATTTGCCTAGCAGAGAGAAAACTACGACGCGTCCAAGGGAACGGCTGTAAAGCGCTAAACGGATGGTCGCTCGGTAGTAAGACAATGTGTTGGCAGGGCGCAGGGGCGCAAACCAATAATAGAAATGAAATCAGAAACCAGGGAACCACATTTATGGTGGGCAGGCGGGTAGTCACATGAAAGGCGCCAGCCTGATATTGTGGCGTTCGTAAACGTTTGTCATTTGAAAACGCAAATGAATACTGTCAGAAACACGATTGCAATCAGTGGCTGCCACTCAGCGGCACAAGTAGACCAGGCAGGCGCACTAATAGAAACGTTTAACGGTTTAGCCCCGTTGCACTGTGTGCCACATACACCAACAGAGATGTATATATTTACATGCCGCTGAGGTTTAGTGGTCTCATAGCACTCACCAGCAAATAGCTTCATCAACACAAACACACAGTGCTTGGCGTCAATGTGTGCTAAAAAGCACGTGGTTGAGTGGCTTTCCGGGCGATATTTTGCCTCAGCAAGTTACTCTTATGTTGACACACGAAAAGAAAAATAATTTATTTGTTTAAGACAAGTAGCCAAACAAACGAACTGTAGAGTATGTTTATGAGGTGAACACTAACATTTTAACGATGGCGAAATACGTATAGAAGAGGGAAGAAATTATAGGAAGAAGAAGAACACAAAAAATATAGTATGAAAATAATACATTAGAACAAAACAAAATAAAATTAATTTTAAACTTAAACTTAAGCTTAAACTTAAACTTAAACTTAAACTTAAACTTAAACTTAAACTTAAACTTAAACTTAAACTTAAACTTAAACTTAAACTTAAACTTAAACTTAAACGTAAACTTAAACTTAAACTTACACTTAAACTTAAACTTAAACTTAAACTTAAACTTAAACGTAAACTTAAACTTAAACTTACACTTACACTTAAACTTAAACTTAAACTTAAACTTAAACTTAAACTTAAACTTAAGTTTTAATTTTTAAAAATTATAGGAAGAAGAAGAACACAAAAAATATAGTATGAAAATAATACATTAGAACAAAACAAAATAAAATTAATTTTAAACTTAAACTTAAGCTTAAACTTAAACTTAAACTTAAACTTAAACTTAAACTTAAACGTAAACTTAAACTTAAACTTACACTTAAACTTAAACTTAAACTTAAACTTAAACTTAAACTTAAACTTAAACTTAAACTTAAACTTAAACTTAAACTTAAACTTAAACTTAAACTTAAACTTAAACTTAAACTTAAACTTAAACTTAAACTTAAACTTAAACTGAAACTGAAACTTAAACTTAAACTTAAACTTAAACTTAAACTTAAACTTAAACTTAAACTTAAACTTAAACTTAAACTTAAACTTAAAACTTAAAACTTAAAACTTAAAACTTAAAACTTAAAACTTAAAACTTAAAACTTAAAACTTAAAACTTAAAACTTAAAACTTAAAACTTAAAACTTAAAACTTAAAAGTTAAAACTTAAAGCTTAAAACTTAAAACTTAAAACTTAAAACTTAAAACTTAAAACTTAAAACTTAAAACTTAGACTTAAAACTTAAAACTTAAAACTTAAAACTTAAAACTTAAAACTTAAAACTTAAAACTTAAAACTTAAAACTTAAAACTTAAACTTAAAACTGAAAACCGAAAACTTAACACTTAAACTTAAACTTAAAACTTAAAACTTAAACTTAAAACTTAAAATTTAAAACTTAAAACTTAAAACTTAAAACTTAAAACTTAAAACTTAAAACTTAAAACTTAAAATTTAAAACTTAAAACTTAAAACTTAAAACTTAAAACTTAAAACTTAAAACTTAAAACTTAAAACTTAAAACTTAAAACTTAAAACTTAAAACTTAAAACTTAAAACTTAAAACTTAAAACTTAAAACTTAAAACTTAAAACTTAAAACTTAAAACTTAAAACTTAAAACTTAAAACTTAAAACTAAAATTAAAAGGTTCTTCACCGCACTAAACTTCAAAATAAATTATAGAAGTACATGCAGTTCGGGCTTTACTGCCAGCAAATTAAGCATAGTGGTTCCAAGGTTCATCATGTATACCAAATTATTCCATTATTGGCACCAAAATCCATTGAAATATTACAACAATTAATACTTGAACGCTCGACTTTGACCAACCAATTCATTTCTTTCAGGCTGCCAAGAATTCTAGGCTGAAATTTTTCTTAAAAATTGCCTTCACGTAATTTTCTCATTAGTGCCGGACTTTACTGGGGATAAAAGTAATCGAGGGACAAAACAAGAAAACTTTGGCAACGCGCAAAAGTCACATATCATGCCCGTGTATAGCGGCACAAATGCCAAACGTCGAATATCATAATTGCTAATGCAACAGCAGTCAAAGTGAGAAATTAAGCCGCCGTCAAATGATGCAGCTGTTACTCACACACTTCCCACAAAGTTGGCTTGTGACCAGAGTCACTCCACTACTTGTGCCCAACCCCGATTGTCTATTCGCCATTCCATCAACTTTGACCTCTTCAATCAACAGCTGCTGTTCGCTTGTTTCTGTACTCTGGCGTTCATACTTTCCTCATGCCATGTACTCTCCAATCGCCCTTACATTTGTTGATTCAAAGCTCAGACTCTCATGCCAATTTTCTTTCGTTTTCTTTTTTCGATATTTTATTTGTGTCTCATTTATTCAATGTTTAGCGATAATCATTCTTAATAACCTACAACTTTGCCACCCCACCTTCCGTGCTATTAACTACCCTCCACACCCCACACTGTTTACCTCTCTCTCTTTCTGACTCTAGATCACCCATTCGCTGTTTGTTTCTTCTTCTCTCTTATAAATAATGCTTCCTTTTTGGCCACAGCTCTTTAATATGCATCTCATGTAGAAAATAACTGAACGTCGCTGAGAATCCACTGTCCCTTCACGATATACACGTTTGCCAGCGTACCAAGCCTCCGCCTCTTGTACGCGCTTCATTTCATACGAATTTGCTTTGTAGTTTATTTTTGTTTCTTTGCCTCATCGCATATCGATGTAGTTTCTTGCTGTTTAATGGTATTTTCAATAATATCCTTGAAATAGAAACTCCAGCACTTGCCCAGTAGGAAATCACCGGTTTTTGCTAATAAGCTCATTCAATGAGTTCCAAACGACATCTATTTTTAAGAACAGATTTCAAGAATGGATTTTAATTCTGTATAATATTTTAGAACTCTGTTCTAACAACTTTAAAACATACTTCCATGGCTTTAGTTAAGAACAAGTAAAAGGGGCTAAGTATATGGTATAAGCGAATATTATATACTCTCGTAATTTATTTATTTAAATTTTCTAGGAGAACACACGATTCGATCAATATATTGGGCTTAAAGTCCACTAAAATAGTGAAAATCACGTATTCGTCGTCATAGGTCTTCCGCCAATTGGGTTATCCATGATGTCGTTTTTACCAGCTCTGAATCGTCGAAACCATTCCTCCGCAGTTCGAAGTGATAGAGTACCATCATCATCAAAACAGCATTAATCTCAAGGAACGTTTGCCTAGCGGATTTGTCTTTAACGAAGGAAAACTTTAAAATAGCGCGAATTTCGGCGATAGTGAACTCCATGTGTGCGTCGTTTTGTAGGTTATATCAAGACCTTTCAAAGATGTATAGTATTGCCAGATACGAGCTCTGTAGCGTTCTATACATAACCGCGAAATTCAAAAGACAAAAATGCGGAAGGGAGATATTTGCCAACCTAATATATAGTCTGATATCGGCAATTTATGCTAAGTATTCGTTGCTTCTGGATTTCTATATTGATTCAACCAATGAATCAAACGCAATAAGAATTATCTGAAACAGCAAATATTCTGGAAGGCTTGAATCCTGAGATGAATCCTGAGAAGAAGTAAAGAACTAAAATAAAGACAACTATCTGATTGAAGATGAACCCATTGAAGAAAACAATTCTGAAGATGGATTTGAAGTTGAAGGTGGAAATGAACCAGAACCCATAAGTTCATTCAAAGCTGTATCAATTTCTAGCATACAATAGGCAACTGCTGGAAGCGTTAGCCCAAGAAAAGTGAATGTGAAATAAGAAACCTAAAAAAACACTGTTTGTTTTTTAACAATTAGAAATCAACCTACATAATACATACACATGTTCCTTCTATTCTTCACGAAAATAAAAAGTACACATGTTTGAATAAACTGGTCATGAATCATTAAACAGACAGTAAACCTCAGAATTCTAATTTTGGATTATGTAAAAAAAATTAAGTATAAAAACTGATAAAACGAATAAATAAATTAAAATACATAACATTCGCAGACTCGAATAATTCGTTAACTCTAACAAGTATGGTTTTCATTAGTTCCAGTTTTCACAAGTGCACTGTATATATAAAACTTATTCGGAGACAGGGCCGTGCACACTTTTCGAAAATATATATATGGGACCCTCTCTATTGTAATCCTCTGAACAAATTTTAATTCAGCTTAGCTTTTTTTTGTGACTTTGATATAGCACTTTATAAATTTTCCATAAATGGCATTTTGTGGGTGTGGCAGTGGTCCGATTTCGCCCATCTGTGTTGCCAACTCTCTCATGTATCAAGTTTTATTAAAATCATCCGGATTTCAACTCGTCTTGTCATGCTGATCATTTTGATATTTAACTCGTTTTCTTTTCTGATATAAATACAAATAACTGTTACGTTAATAAATCTATTATACTCTTTACAACATGTTGCAAGAGTTTTTGCAACCATTGCAATGACGATAATAGACCCCCAGATTCCAAACTTAAGAACCTAGGTGCGTGTAATTAATTTTATACCGAAAATTGAGGGAAATCTCTCAGATATTCTAAATAAATTCAGAAGAAATTTTTCCCTTATAATAATTCACATCTGTACCAAAACATTATTTGACATATCATAGTTAAATAAAGTGAATATTGTATACACAGGCAGATTCTGCAATCCGAGTGAAAGTGAAAATTAATAAAAAATGTGGAATTTGAAAAGTAAAATCGAAATTCAGTACACCAAAAAATATACCAAATATCAGATTGAAAGTGAATTTGCTTGAATTTCACTCGAAAGTGACTTACAGAATCTACCTGATAATGTTGCTTTGTGGTGAAAATTAGAGAAATCGATCAAGTTATTACTCCAGCACTTCCACAATATACATAAATAATACTTTTTTTAATTTGGTGGACTTTATACATTATTATTTTATGTATTTAATATATGAGTCAAATTGTTTGTTAGACCTTCCACTATCCCGAATATACCTAATATAGTTATGAAATCAGACCAGATCCGATATCCTTATTATATAAGAGTTTCACAAATAACCAAAACAGTTTTCTCGTCTCTGAGCCTTGCAAATTGCGAGAGTATAAAATGTTCGATTACACCCGAATTTAGCACTTCCTTATCTGTTTATAAATATCATAGCAGTGTTAGTGTTTGCGGTTTTCACAAGTATTCTTCTTGATAACGAATTAAAGAGCGAATTAAATTAATTAAATTGACATATTTTAACATTTATTATTTAGTATTTCGACAAATTTAAATTGGTCTGCACGATCTATTTAGTGTGGATGAAGAATAAATCTTAAACTTAATCAAAATAAAACTATTAAATATGTATATTAGACTCGCCTATATACTAAGTGGTCTATTCTTAAACAACAAAGTTGTGTTTGTGCTCGCTGCCGAATCGAACTTTACCGATCTTATCGATAAATCGCATTACCGTGAGCATTGCCCTTCCTTTAAAGGAATTGATTGTAAATGTGATGTATATTTTGATTGTATTATTGACGACGATTTCCGTGATATTTACCTAGGCTTGGATTCAAAAGGGCGCCAAATGTTAGTGGTTTGTCCAAAAGAAACAAAACTAAATATTACTTTGCTCAACAAGTCGAGCTATTTGGAAGAGATAAATTGCAAAAACATTGGACATGATGTAAACATAATAGATATAAATGAACTGAACAAACTAACCCTGATGAACAATTTGAACTTTGATGAAGCAACAGTTTCATTTGGGATTGTTAATCTCCTACATTTACAAATATTCTTAAATTCCAAAGAGGACATTGACCATTTAGGATTTTATATATACGACATTCTCTGGAGAGCGAAAACGCTTAAGCTTTGCATACAAGGTCCAGTGAATACTCGCATGCTGCTACTTAACTTAACGAAGGAATATTTAAATAACTTAAAAGAGCTCAGGCAACTTGACTTAGCCGGAAATAATGTGCAAGTTTTAGACGCAAACCTTTTTGAAACACTTACTGAACTCAATTGCCTGAACTTGAGCAGCAATGAAATTAGTGAATTGCCACCGAAACTATTTGCACAACAGAGTCAACTTATAATACTGGATCTTAGTTATAATTTATTGACACATCTACCGCCTGAACTCTTCGCACAAACACTTCTCCTTTGGCAGTTGAAACTGAATGCCAATCGTCTGCATCAACCCGAAAGTCTTATGACAACTCTAAAACCGTTGCATTATCTGCATTGGCTAGACTTAAGCAAGAATAAACTGGAAAATATTTTTTGGGATACATTATTAGCAAATCTCAATGACGATATACCCTTGGCTTTGGAGCAAGATATCGATTACAACAGCAAGTTGCAACCTGAAAAGTACACTGGAATCCAAGAACTTAATGTGACGGTAATCGATTTGAGTCACAATCTTTTACGCGAGTTTAATATGGATTGGTTAATTAAAGGTGGGATTAATCGCGATTTTCTCATAAACTTAGCGAACAATTCCATTAAAAACATATACACTGTTCGAGATTTGGATATTGTATAGGGTATAATCCCCTATCTAAGTTTGCAAACGCTATGCCTATGGACAAATATCGCCTGATTGTAGCGTTATTTCTTCTCCCTTTTGTTATTTGCATTCAGCTATTGACATATATGCATACGTATGTACGTACATATGTCAGCGACGCTGACTGCAGCCTATTGTATATATGCACACCGCTAGCATGAGTATGCTCTACTCCCGAAACATAATTAGTCTACATACATATTTACATGTTAAGCATAAGCGCATCTATTCGCACCTACATAAAGTGCATTACCTATTGATGCGCAGTTATTATTATTGCATTTTTTGTACATAAGCCTACTGGACAAGCAGGCTTATAGTTGCCGCTCCTTGCGGACTTAATTCAGTGCTAAAAATAAAGTCGTGACGACAGGTCACATTGAAACGCAGTTCCTCTTGTTTTGTTCAATTCTTATACATTTTTTGGTGCCTCCTGTGAGGACTGCGACCACCTGTTTTGAGTGTTAGTGTATGATGGCCTCTTTGAATTTACGTGCATCGGCACACCATTCAATTGTGCGCCTTGGAAAGGAAATCCAGAATGCAGATTTCGATCCGGATAAAGTGGAGTGTGAAGTCTTACTCAGCCGAGTAAATCAACATTTCGATCGTTTTATTCATCACCACTTTGATCTGGTCAGCAAGGCGAAGGAAGATGAAATTGCTTCCCACGAAGAGTTATTTGCTACAACTGAATCGTTGTACACCACATTGTGCGTCACGTTGCAGCGCCGCTTAAACCCCCAGACTGCCGTCCAGGTTGCATCACCGACAGCTAATCACGTGGCAGACATGCGGCTGGATCCGGTAACAATTCCACGATTTGACGGAAGGCCAACGAGCTGGTTGGCATTTAAGGACCTATTCGAACCGATGGTTCACAATCGAACTGATCTGGATCCTGCATATAAATTGGGTAAGCTACGCCAGTGTGTCGATCAAGAAAGTGTTCCGATGATTGGAGGATTATATACCGGTGGCTACCACGAGGTGTGGTCCGAACTAAAGCGCCGTTATGATAATCCGCGCCTACTGTCAGAAACACATGTGCAGAGCTTTCTTGATCTAGCGAACAACCCAGCAGAATCACCGAATACGCTGCGATCGATTGTGGATTGTGTGCGCAATTCATTTCGTGCACTTGCTGTTATGGACATTCCAGTGCACCACTGGGATGCGATAGTAGTTCCTGTACTTTTGCCGAAGCTACCAACAACGACACGGAATGAATGGGGAATGAGCCTTACAACTGTGAGCATACCGAAATTGGAGGATTTGCTGTTATTCCTCGAACGACGTGCCAACAATATTACCGTTGCCCCACATACCGTTATCACACAACCGTTGTATAGGCGTTCCGCTTCTCGTACAGTTAAGGCGCACATGGGCGCAACGAATAATACTCAATTTACAAGCGCACCCGCTGCCAACGTTGGTTGCCCTCAGTGCTCAGGTAATCATCGTTTAATAAGGTGTCTTCAGTTTCGGAACATGCAGGTCCCTGAACGCTGGGACCGTGTAAGGCGTTTAGCTGTATGCTTCAATTGTCTACGTTCAGGACATACCGTTCATCAGTGTACTTCTGGTGTGTGTTCGTTTTGCCAGCAAGGGCATAACACGCTACTCTGTCGACGTACAGGTACGAAACCTGTAGAGAATATAGCGGATACGAGTGTATCCCGACCATCAGCAGCTTCGGTAACAACGCCAGGCTCTACATCAACATTAAGCTCAGGTGCTGCGGCGAAACACACTTCTACTGGACCGCAAGTGTATTCCCGCCAGCAATGACATATGGATGAGGTCCAGTCATTAGTTGCACAAGATGACCGGACCACTTTGCTTGCGACGGCTAAGGTGCTTCTTTCGGATTGCCATGGAAGGCCTTATGAATGCCGTGCATTATGTGACATCGGATCTCAGGTGAGCTTCCTCAGTGAATCCATGTTTAAAATTCTGAACCTTCGTAGAACTCCGGGGCAGATCCGAGTAGAAGGTATAGGCGCCAATGCAGCCGCCTACACAAAGGGCTCCACAACTGTGCGATTGAGATCCCTCAACGACGAGGCATTCTCGATGCAATTTGAAGTCTACATCCTACCAACGATTACGACTATGACACCAGTATGCAAGGTCGACTCCTCCGCCTGGGATCACCTTTCTGGACTCCAGCTTGCCGATCCAACATTTGGCACTCCTGCCAAAATTGATCTTCTTATTGGCGCAGATATTTGGCCCGCTTTAATTGCCGATGGGATTGCTGCGGGACCCCATGACGAACCGTGCGCGCTCTGTACCCGCCTCGGTTGGGTTGTGTTTGGCCCCGCGATGGTCAACACTCCAAATCATTTGACGCACACTCTAACCCTTAGTAAATGTATTGGCGATCAGCAACTGGACAAACTACTGCAGAGGTTCTGGCAGGTTGAGGACACTGGTCCTGTCGACGAACTCTCGGTAGATCCTTGTGAACGGATTTTCATCGACACTGTACGTCGCACGGCGAGTGGACGCTATAGTGTACAAATCCCGTTTCTTCCGAATGCTCCAGTGTTAGGAGATTCGTATCAAGCAGCGCGCCGTCAGTTTTTCCACCTTGAGCGAAAATTAGCTGGCGACCCTGAACTTAGGAACAAATACATCATGTTTATGCAAGAGTACATAGCACTCGGTCACATGAGTCCAGTGAAGGACGATTGCATCGACCCGACTCAATGCTATTACATACCCCATCACGCAGTGACAGATAAATTTCGTGTGGTATTCAACGCGTCCTGCAAAACCACAAGTGGAGTGTCATTGAACAACACTCAGTTTTCGGGCCCACAGCTTCAGGACAATTTGATTGATATTCTTCATCGGTTTCGACGCTATCGTATAGCTATAACAGCCGATGTCAAGAAGATGTTTCGACAGGTTGAGATCAATCCCTTGCATCGTAAATGGCAACGCATCTTGTGGCGGGAATCTCCAGTCGAACCACTACGTAGCTTTGAGTTGGCTACAGTAACGTATGGAATGACAAGCAGTCCATACAATGCGATTCGCTCCTTACGTCAATGTGCTGTAGATAACTACAACATTGTGGAGGACGAAAACCGTGCTTCTACAGCAAGAAAGAGTATCCTGGATGGATTTTACGTCGACGACTATTTGGAAAGTTTCGACTCTCTGGTGGAAGCTGTTAGTTGTGCTCATGATGTCGACGCAATCCTTCGACAAGGTCAGTTCATTCTTGGCAAATGGAATTCGAACTGCGCCAAGGCACTTGATGCAATCACCGATCCAGAGAAATCAGGAAGCGATATTGAATTATACGATTCCAACGCCACCGTGTTAGGTCTACACTGGAATCCGTTGAGCGATGAGCTCTTTTTTAAGGTGAGCATTGCAGACTCACATACACTACCAACAAAGCGTAGTATCTTAAGTGACGTTGCAAGGCTGTATGACCCAATTGGTATACTAGCGCCAGTGGTAGTTCTGGCCAAAATGTTTATTCAAATCCTGTGGAGGAAGGATCTTAACTGGGACACTCCACTGCCTGCAGAATTACAAGACCAGTGGCTCGAATTTCGAAATGGTCTTCGTGAACTAGCGCGCGCGGTTATCTATGTGAATAGTGTCACACAAGGAAGTAATTCTAACATGGCACTTGTTACTGCAAAAACCAAGGTGGCACCTGTGAAAGAGATTACTATACCACGCTTGGAACTTTGTGCTGCCCACCTACTAGTTGTCACTCTACGTCATGTGCAAAAGGCGCTCCGTTTAGACAACGTCCCTTACACACTCTGGAGTGATTCAACTATAGTTTTGCATTGGATTCGTAAACAACCGTCAGTTTTGAAACAGTTCGTTGGTAATCGAGTTACATACATCCAGGCCCACACCAATGTAGAATGTTGGCGACACATTCGCTCCGAGTACAATCCGGCCGATTGTGCGAGTCGAGGAATTACGCCTACAGACCTTCTGCATCATCCGCTATGGTGGACAGGTCCACCTTGCCGTTATATATGCATCCAAGACGATCCAGTTGTGCCAGAACTAACGGAGGAGCAACTCCAGGCACAGACTCTGGAATGCCAACCTTTTCGTACTCTTGTAACCATTCGGCAGGATCATCATGAATTACTTACGACTTCTGCGTATGGTCAGAGAATTCCTCTCGTAGAGAAGTTCAGCATACTTAGTCGTGTCCTCAATACAACAGCGCGACTAAGACGTTTTCTTCCGAGCTACAAGGGTCAGAGGTCGAATATTGTGACAGCAGAAGAATACGAATGGGCTCTGCTTGTAACTGTTAAACAAGCGCAAGGTAAGGCATATAGACGAGAAATTAATGTTCTTAAATCAAATTCCAGGCTAGACAGTCGAAGTCAACTGTTAGCCCTGAACCCATATGTGGACCCTGAAGGCATTTTGCGAGTCGGCGGGCGTCTCCGAAATGCAGAATTATCCAACGAACAACGACATCCGATGATTATTCCCAAGGGATCATTTGCTAACTTATTGATTGCCGATTCCCATAGACGATGTCTTCATGGTAGCATCCAGCAAATGTTACAGTACCTGCGACGACGTTTTTGGATTATTCACGCGCGCTCGCAAGTAAAGGCGTACATATGGAAATGTACCGTGTGTCGGAGACATCAGCGTATTCTCCAGAATCAACAAATGGCTTCGTTACCCCGCGAACGGGTACTTCCGGCTCCAGTTTTTTCAAACAGCGGGCTAGATTATTGTGGACCATTCCACGTACGCATCGGTAGTAGAAGATCTACTACAATAACTAAGACATATGCAGCTATATTCGTCTGTATGGCCTCGCGAGCAGTCCATATAGAACTTGCTGAGGATTTGAGTACAAGATCCTTCATAGATGTTTACGATCGATTTATCAGTCGCCGCGGTATTTGCACCAAGCTCTTCAGCGACAACGGCACCCAGTTTGTAGGCGCTGATAGACAAATGCGTGAAGATGTGAAGGAGTGGGTATCGTCATACGCGCAACAACACGTTGCTCATGTTGGTACTCAGTGGAAGTTCATTACACCCGCTGCACCACATCATGGTGGTATCTGGGAAGCCGCGGTCCGATCGGCAAAGAAGCATTTACTTCGAATTATGGGCCGGCAGACATTGCGATATCATGAGCTATTTACGCTTCTGACAAGGATTGAAGCTTGTCTTAATTCACGACCAATTGTAGCCTTACATGATGACCCCGAAGGAGGACTAGCCTTAACGCCAGGTGATTTTATAATTGGCCGACCAATCAATTGTCGTCCTGAGCCTCCGCTACCAGATACATCCCACAACCGCCTCCATTATTGGCAGCGCTTACAAGGAATGTTCGAGCATTTTTGGAAACGTTGGCAAAATGAATATCTCAATTCACTTCAGGCCCGTAGCAAGTGGATGAGGCCTGAACCAAACCTCCAAGTAGGAGATGTCGTACTTATTCGAAACGAGAATTTGCCACCCGCTTGTTGGCGCATGGGTCGCATCACGGACACCCATCCTGGCAACGATGGCCTTGTCCGCGTCATTACGATCGAATACAAGGGAGATCAGTTGACGAACGAAGGCATGTACGTCAAACGCCACTGTCAACGTCCAGTACAAAAGGTGGTAAGACTAACCGGAATAAATGAAGAAATTCTGAACCACGAGGGTTCAGCCGGGGAGGATGTTCGAGATTTGGATATTGTATAGGGTATAATCCCCTATCTAAGTTTGCAAACGCTATGCCTATGGACAAATATCGCCTGATTGTAGCGTTATTTCTTCTCCCTTTTGTTATTTGCATTCAGCTATTGACATATATGCATACGTATGTACGTACATATGTCAGCGACGCTGACTGCAGCCTATTGTATATATGCACACCGCTAGCATGAGTATGCTCTACTCCCGAAACATAATTAGTCTACATACATATTTACATGTTAAGCATAAGCGCATCTATTCGCACCTACATAAAGTGCATTACCTATTGATGCGCAGTTATTATTATTGCATTTTTTGTACATAAGCCTACTGGACAAGCAGGCTTATAGTTGCCGCTCCTTGCGGACTTAATTCAGTGCTAAAAATAAAGTCGTGACGACAGGTCACATTGAAACGCAGTTCCTCTTGTTTTGTTCAATTCTTAGACATACACCTTATCAAGTTTACCAAATACAACCGACCATTTTGTGCGCGAAATTAAAATGGCTGGCAATCCCGTCGTGTGCGATTGTAAATTGGCATGGATTTACAATAATAATTATCGCTCACTTTTTACTGATTTACTGTGTAAACATACGTCAACTGAAATACTAATGGATATCACACAGATGCGACACGACGATCTGTGCACTTGGCAACCGATATTCTGTCCCACAAACTGCGACTGTTACACACAATCCGATGCGCTGACCATCAATTGCAGCGGTAGACAACTTCAGGTTATCGAACAACTGCCACGGCCCGAACAAGTTGATCGCACGAGTTCAATACTCGATATTAGCGTTAATCAGCTGACTGTTTTGCCGTCAACCGCCACCTTCGGCTATGCCAACGTTACGCAACTCAACGTCTCGTACAATAGGATCACAAGGCTTAATCGCTTTCAACTGCCCGCCAATTTATCAGTTTTAGATCTACGTAGTAATCGCCTAACAACTTTAAGTGCTGATTTGTTGCGCGCACTACTCAATGACAGCGATAAACTACAGTTTTTGTATCTGAGTGGAAATGCTTGGATGTGCGATTGTGCTGCGCAGCATTTGTTGTACACCGTCCGTGCACAACATCGACGGATACCCGATGTCGATCTGCTAGACTGTGTCAATCTACAGAATATGACGCTGCTCACAGCAAATGTGGACCACTTGTGTCAAGCTGTTGAACGTTCGCCGTATTTGACCGCAAGTGTCATAACCGCAGCATTGGTCATTATTATTTCACTTCTGCTTGTCGCACTATTTTATAAATATAATTTGGAAGTAAAAGTCTGGCTTCATGCTCACAATATATTGACTTGTTGCATACATGAATCCGAATTGTATACGAATAAAAAATTCGATGCTTTCATATCGTATGCCCATCAAGATGCTGACTTCGTCAACCATACGCTACTGCCGCGTCTTGAGGCGTGCAAAGATCCACCATTTCGTATATGCACACACGAACGTAATTGGCTACCGGGAGCCTATATAGCGGAACAAATTATCGAATCGGTCGATCAGTCGCGTCGTACGATCATAGTGCTGTCGCAGCACTTCATCGAATCGGATTGGGCGCGCATGGAGTTTCGCACAGCGCATCAGAGCTCGTTGAATGAGGGTCGTACGCGCATAATTCTTGTGAAATACGGTGAAATTACGAACAGCGAGTTATTGGATAAGGAATTGAGAGCATATTTGCATATGAACACATACTTGGATTGGGAAGATCCCAGATTCTGGGATAAATTACGCTATGCCATGCCACATAAAGGGGCGGATAGAGAACGGAATACCGATATGCTGGAAGTAAATGAACGAATGTATGTTATGGGACAAGTTGAGTTTAATGGTTTGCGTGATGAGAGTGCTTAAATACCACAAATTAAACTCGTAGACAAACCAATTACATGTATACAACTCATTTTGTAATTTATATAATCAATATTATTGTAGTATTAATGAAGAAAATATATAATACTTAAGTAAATATTTAAATAGACAGTAAAAAATTATTGAGGTATGTTACATATTGACCGCCGAAACTTTAAAAAATATAAATATGGGGGTTTAGCACAACCCAAAAAATACGGACATATAACACCATTTTTTTATTATTATTAATTAATCGATGTAATTGCATTGAAATGCCTTTTTTTATGTATTTATTTCTAATATATTATTAAATTTTAACATCGATATGCACATAACTTTTTTATTTTATAAATTTTATTGTTATTATTTGATAGTTAGGAATATTTAATACAATTTTAAAATTTATATTTTAATTATATATTTCTATTTAAACATTCACACTTCGCTCTCTGCTCTCTCCGTTCTCTTTATAGTTAACTTTGACATTTTAGCTTTTGAATATTGCATGAATAAAGTAAACTGACACACACCACATTTTTAGAGAAATCATGTTGGATCATTTCAACACCTTCTCAAGAGATACACTGGCTCAGACAAATTTAACAGTTAGTTTTACAATAATATTTTTATTGCGCCTTCTGAAGATAATAGCAATGATCAGCATTTCTCAAAAAATAATTATTAAAATACTTCAAAATTAGTTCTGAAACTAAGGGAAACCCAGGGAACACCTTAATCAGAACATTGTTTAGCAATAATAAGTATGTATCTTCTTCTTGACTGGCTTACGCTTACGCGGTTATAGCCAGGTTCACAAGAGCGCGTCACGCATCTCTTCTTTTGGCAGTTTGGCGCCAATTGGTTATACCAAGCGAAGCCAAGTCCTTCTCCGCCTGGGCCTTTCATCGGAGTGGAGGTCTCCCTCTTCCGTCAATGTCGTCAAATAACACAACAGCTCATCGTTCCATCGTCTGCGATATTCGCCGTTGCCAATGTTTAAGGGATCGTAAATCTTCCGCAAAATCTTTCTCTCGAAAACTCATAGTGTCGTCTCATCGGATGTTGACATCGTCCACGCTTCTGCACCATAAAGTAGGACGGGAATGATGAGGACTAGGGTTTTTGTTCGTAGAGAGAGGACTTTACTTTTAAATTGCCTACTCAGTCTATAGCAAGAGTGATCCTGCTTTGGATTTCCAGGCTGACATTGTTATTGCTGTTAATGCTGGTTCCCATATAGACGAAATTATTTACAACTTCAAAGTTATCAATGTCAACAGTGACGTGGGAGCCAAGACGCGAATGCGCTGACTGTTTGTTTGATGACAGGAGATATTTCGTCTTGTCCTCGTTCAATACCAGACCAATTCGCTTCGTTCACTGAAGTTCACAGGTCAGTTGTAGATTTTCCAGGTCTAAAGCCACACTGATAAGGTCCAATCAATTTGTTGAGGGTGGGCTTTAGTCTTTCACACAGTACGCTCGATAGAACCTTATAAGCGATGTTGAGGAAGCTTATCCCACGGTAATTGGCACAGATTGTGGGATCTCTCTTTTTGTGGATTGGGCAGAGTACACTGGGACTCCAATCGTCAGGCATGCTTTATTCCGACCATATTCTGCAAAGAAGCTGATGCATGCACCTTATCAGCTCTTCGCCGCCGTATTTGAATAGCTCGGCCGGCAATCCATCGGCCCCCGCCGCTTTGTTGTTCTACAAGCGTATGTATATCACGTATAAATAACACATTAATTTTTGTATGGCAAAT
Source organism: Zeugodacus tau (assembly GCA_031772095.1). Classification (NCBI taxonomy): domain Eukaryota; kingdom Metazoa; phylum Arthropoda; class Insecta; order Diptera; family Tephritidae; genus Zeugodacus; species Zeugodacus tau. The sequence goes on from CM062652.1 coordinate 57,767,141, forward strand.
AATAATGTAAGTATTGTAATATATATCTATACTATCTATACTAATTATATAAAATCGCTTATATGAAAAATGTTTGTAACGGCTAATCTCCTAAAGTTCTGAAGCGATTTTTATAAATTTTTTTTTTAAATAAAGCATTTGCTCTAGGCTCGCGAGTGGCATACTTATTTTTTTAATTTTCCGAAATCAAATCCTTTTTCTTTCGGGTTGAAGTTTTTGAAAAATCAAAAATATTGCAAGCATAAGGTTTTTCGTTCACCAAACGCAGTCTACAGCGAAGCGCGCTTTGTGTGTGTGCGTGTGCTCTTTATCGTTTGCGGCACGCACTCTCTCTCTCTTCCATCTCTGCACATCTTTTCCAGCACAACGTAATGAAGTAAAGTACATACATATGTATGCACTCTCTCTCTTCCATCTCTCGCATCTTTTACTACATAACTTATTGAATTAAAGTACGAAGCAAAAAAGTTTGCATATATAAATGATCGCAGAACAAGTGAAATAACGCTAAACAGCACAATCAAACGCTCGCATAAATTGCCGTATGTATGCATGTATGTAGATATGTAAATACAGTGTCAACTATATTTACTCTGTTTTACAGTTACTTATTTTGCAGCAACGCACCGTTGCTTGAATTGCTTTTCTTATTGTCTTTGTACTTTTTTCTAACAAAACACATCTATCTTCTTCTTCTTATATAAATAAAAATGGATCTTCGAAATGTATGTACGCTCATAACTTTCGAACGATTGCACCAAATCCGATGATTCTTGGTTTTATGAATTCTTTATCGTTAGGACAAGGTTTGTATGTTGGAAAATTATAAAAAATTAAATGGAGAAGTATTAAAAAACGCATTTAAGGAAAATTAATTAAAAATGAATCGCAAAATGTGTTGCTGCTGAATCGATTTCGCTAATTCTTTTTTTGCAATATTCCTTGAAGTATAAGGTCCTGAAAAAGTCTAAAATCCACACTTTTTTAAATTCTCATACAAACAATTTCTAATCTATAGATATAAAAATGAATTGCTGTTCGTTAGTCTCGCAAAAAGTCGAGAACGGCCAAACCGATCTGGCTAATTGAAGTCTTGAAATATTCGGGGAAGGGCAGGAAAGGTTTAGAAATTAAGTAAATATGGAAAAATTGCGAGGAAGATAATAAAAAGAGCATTTTATTTGAATTGACAACAAAAATATGAAAAAAGAAAACAAAAAATAATAACATTTTGAAGGTTGTCATTGTTGCTTTGTTGAAATATTTTTGTCAGTGTTTAACTGTATAAGGTTGTGTCGATAGCCCTAAACAATTTGTAACAAATACTTCCAATTATTCTTGGATAATCGCATGATTAAAATCATCTACTTTATGGCGACACATAAAGATTCGCCAATAAACAACTAACATACCACTAATTTTGCAACAATATCAAATTGCGATTGTAGAAGCAGTTGGAAATGGTAGGGTCCCAGTTGACACCTCAATGGATTAATAACATTTCCAACATATTTCTGTCACTTCATTGACTCAAAGAAGAAGCTTATTCATCGTGTTTTTCCTGACATGAAACCACAATATGATAACCATAAATGACTGCTTGAATGACCTATATTGCTGGTAAAAAAACAAGAATCTTTTCGATCTTAATGCGACAATTTAGAATTTCAGGAGAGTTGACACAGTTACAAACCAGGATGAGGTATTCAATTATCTCACAGACTATTTAAAATTGCCTGTACTATCACCACTCACTTTGCAATTAAAAGTAGTGTGAGTTGTCATCATGCTGCGTAACATAAATCAACCTCGACTTTGAAGAAGGTATAACGTTTTCGTCTTTATGCGTAAGAATTTTTTCTCTGCATTGAAAAATTTACAAATTTAATGTATACCTTAGCCACAAAAACGAAAAATTAAACCCGTTTTCCGTTGTCACGACATAGCATGAAACCGGCTTGACCGATTTGGCTGATTCTTTTTTGTGTGTATTTCAGGGGGTTTGAGGATGTTTCTTACGGAGAGAAAAAAATGCCTGAAAATGCCTAAAATTCACACCTTTCTAATCTCCCATACAAACAATTTGTAATAAGTATTAATTTTTATATGGAGGATATTATAGATTCCAGTTCAAATTGAATAGGTACGCATACATAAGATATACTAGTATATATATACTAGCAGACCCGGCGAACTTCGTACCGCCTTAGCGTAAATTTGGTGTACTACTTTATTTTGTATAGCTGACCTATCTTAGGTATGCGTACCTATTCAATTTGAACTGGAATCTATAATATCCTTCATATAAAAAAGAATACCTATAACAAATTGTTTGTATGGGAGATTATAAAAATGTGAATTTTAGACATTTTCAGGCAATTTTTCTAAAATTTTCTCTCCGTAAGAACCATTCTCAAACCCCCTGGAATACACACAAAAAGAATCAGCCAAATTCGTCAAGCCGTTTTAATGCTATGTCGTGACAACGGAAAACGGGTTTAATTTTTCGTTTTTGTGGCTAAGGTAAACATTAAATTTGTAAATTTTTCAATGCAGAGAAAAAATTCTTACGCATAAAGACGAAAACGTTATACCTTCTTCAAAGTCGAGGTTGATTTATGTTAAGCAGCATGATAACAATTCACACTACTTTTAATTGCAAGTGAGTGGGGATAATCCAGCAATTTTAAATAGTCTGTGAGATAATTGAATACGTCATCCTGGTTTGTAGCTGTGTCAACTCTCCTGAAATTCTAAATTGTCGCATTAAGATCGAAGAGATTCTTGTTTTTTTACCACCAATATAGGTCATTCCAGCAGTCATTTATGGTTATCATATTGTGGTTTCATGTCAGGAAAAACACGGTGAATAAGCTTCTTCTTTGAGTCAATGTTATTAATCCATTGAAGTGTCAACTGGGACCCTACCATTTCCAACTGCTTCTACAATCGCAATTTGATATTGTTGCAAAATTAGTGGTATGTTAGTTGTTTATTGGCGAATCTTTATGTGTCGCCATAAAGTAGATGATTTTAATCATGCGATTATCCAGGAATAATTGGAAGAGTCTGGCGTAAATCACCTGCCAACAGAATCATGGCTCCACCAAAAAAGTTTTGGTTATCGCGTAAATCTTTTGAAGTCCTTCGCAGTGCCTCCAGCAACTTCATGAATATCTGGAAAATCTTCGCTATAGCGCTACTTTTGACGATTTTGCAGACTGGTGTTTCTTCGATTTGCAATTTAGGAATAATTTCAAGGCCGAATGTGACGTTGGTTTGCTTACTAACAGTTGCCAAGGTGCCCCTATTCCCGTTAACATTAGTGGTGAAAATGAGAGAAATTGGTTCAGGAATTACATCAGCCCTCATATACTATATATGATGATTTTATATTGGACTTTATGCCGCATATATGGGTCAAACCTTTCCTGCCCTTCCCCGAAAATTTCAAGACTTCAATTAGCCAGATCGGTTTGGCCGTTCTCGACTTTTTGCGAGACTAACGAACAGCAATTCATTTTTATATCTATAGATTAGAAATTGTTTGTATGAGAATTTAAAAAAGTGTGGATTTTAGACTTTTTCAGGACCTTATACTTCAAGGAATATTGCAAAAAAAGAATTAGCGAAATCGATTCAGCAGCAACACATTTTGCGATTCATTTTTAATTAATTTTCCTTAAATGCGTTTTTTAATACTTCTCCATTTAATTTTTTATAATTTTCCAACATACAAACCTTGTCCAAACGATAAAGAATTCATAAAACCAAGAATCATCGGATTTGGTGCAATCGTTCGAAAGTTATGAGCGTACATACATTTCGAAGATCCATTTTTATTTATATAGAAGAAGAAGATAGATGTGTTTTGTTAGAAAAAAGTACAAAGACAATAAGAAAAGCAATTCAAGCAACGGTGCGTTGCTGCAAAATAAGTAACTGTAAAACAGAGTAAATATAGTTGACACTGTATTTACATATCTACATACATGCATACATACGGCAATTTATGCGAGCATTTGATTGTGCTGTTTAGCGTTATTTCACTTGTTCTGCGATCATTTATATATGCAAACTTTTTTGCTTTGTACTTTAATTCAATAAGTTATGTAGTAAAAGATGCGAGAGATCGAAGAGAGAGAGTGCATACATATGTATGTACTATACTTCATTACGTTGTGCTGGAAAAGATGTGCAGAGATGGAAGAGAGAGAGAGTGCGTGCCACAAACGATAAAGAGCACACGCACACACACAAAGCGCGCTTCGCTGTAGACTGCGTTTGGTGAACGAAAAACCTTATGCTTGCAATATTTCTGATTTTTCAAAAACTTCAACCCAAAAGAAAAAGGATTTGATTTCGGAAAATTAAAAAAATAAGTATGCCACTCGCGAGCCTAGAGTAAATGCTTTATTTAAAAAAAAAATTTATAAAAATCGCTTCAGAACTTTAGGAGATTAGCCGTTACAAACATTTTTCATATAAGCGATTTTATATAATTAGTATAGATATACTAGCAGACCCGGCCACACGTTGTTGTGGCTAAGGTATACATTAAATTAAGTTGGTCCAATCTTGGCTTCGGCGACGATATTGATTATTCGAGGTCGATTTATGTTACGCAGCATGATGACAACTCACACTACTTTTAATTGCAAAGTGAGTGGTGATATACAGGCATACTGGTTTGTAGCTGTGTCAACTCTCCTGGACCGAAATTCTTAATTGTCGTTTTAAGATCATCGATATCTTCTTTTTTTTACCACCAATATAGGTCATTCAATCAGTCATTTATGGTTATCATATTGAGGTTTCATGTCAGGAAAACTTCTCTTTCGAGTCAATGAAGTGACAGAAATCTGTTGGAAATGCTATCAATCCATCGAGGTGTCAACTGCGACCCTACCATTTCCAACTGCTTCTACAATCGCAATTTGATATTGTTGCAAAAACACTCATATGTTAGTTGTTAATTCTTTATGTGTCGCCACAAATTAAATGATTTTAGGCATGCGCTTAGCCCGTCAGTAATAGTTGATCCCGGAATAATTGGAAGAATCTGGCGTAAATCACCTGTTAACAGAATCCTGGCTCCACCAAAAATGTTCATCGACAATCAAGATCTTTTAAAGTCCTGTGCAGTACCTCCAGCGACTTCTGGAATATTTGGAAAATCTTCGTTATAGCGCTATTTTTGGCCGACTGGTGTTTCGTTCATTTGCAATTTAGGAGTAATTACAAGGCCGAATGTGCCGTTTGTTTGCCTTAGTAGGGTTGTTAGTACAGGTGCCAAGTTACCTCTATTCCCGTTAACCTTGGTGGTGAAAATGAGTGAAATTGGTTCTGGAATCACATCAGCCCTTATATAGGTCATATTGTGTGTTATCTTAATAAAATTGCATCAATAAATTGCAAGAGTGTAAAATGTTCGGTTGGACGTGAACTTAGCCTTTCCTTATTTTTTACAAATTGTTTTGGGCTATCGACACAACCTTATACAATTGAACAATAACAAAAATATTTTAACAAAGCAACAATGACAACCTTCAAAATATTATTTTTTTGTTTTCTATTTTTATATTTTTCTTGTCAACTCGAATAAAATTCTTTTATTGATATCTTCCTCGTAATTTTCCATATTTACTCACTTTCTAATCTTTTTCTGGCCTTCCACGAATATTTCAAGACTAAAATTAGCCAGATCGGTTTGAACTTCAACAACCAATAACTTCCCGATTTTAGAAAATTTTTAATTTTCTTCGCGGAAAGTTAAAAAAATTTAGGGGTGGACCACCCTTAACATTTAGGAGGATGAAAAATAGATGTTGTCCGATTCTCCATCCTAGCCGATATGCACGCTAAGATTCACGAAAATCGGTCGAGCGGTTTCAGAGCAGTTCAATAACGTACACCGTGACACGAGAATTTTATATATTAGATAAATAGGTTACGATATAATAATATATCTCAAGGTCAAGAATTTGGCTGCTGGCAACGGTTTTGTCAGAATATCGTCTACCTGTTTATCTGTGGAAATATATAGTCAAGGATTGTTAATTTATTTGCAATTTGCTATCTTGAAAAATTATACATTATATCTGTGTTTTCATCTTTTGTGTCACGTAAGATTATTCTACTAATACAACCTCACTATCCGCCTCTAGTTTTTACTTTTTAATTATATACTATATAAATTAAAATTAGGCTTTTTATGTACATTAACTTTAAATTAAGATACCTTAATACTCTTGTAAGCCATAATTACGCTCTCGCAACATGGTGCACATCTTGTGTACATAACGGTTGTTTGTAATTCCTAAAACTACAGGAGTTAAATGTGTTATATATGCCAAACTGATCATGGTGACGGGCAGAGTTGAAATCCGGATGTTTGTCCGTCATAAACTACTTAAGCTTTATTAGCCAATCTTTTTGGAGTAATTTATGAAAATAATATCGTTCTAAGCTCTTTACATATAGCCAAAGGAGATTATCAGCTGTCAAAAGTGTTGTATTTGTTGTTGTATTACACATCTTTCCCTGACGGTCGGCCATTTTTGTTTTCTTTGTCATTAGACATTTCTCCTCTTCTTAACAAAATTATCGATAAAACTAATCTGATCTAAAATTCATTATCAAACACTTAATCAACTTTCATTATCGATATATTATACATCAATCTGATGATGTTAGCGTTGTAGTATTGTCGATTGCTCAAAATTTGCATTCATTTAATATTGCATACCACAACATTGCACTTTGACGAATTGTGGTTTTCAGAAATATTCTTCTTGATAACGAATTAAAGAGCGAATTAAATTGCCATACTTTAACATTTATTATTTAGTATTTCGACAATTGTATGTTGGTCCGCACGGTATATTTAAGGTGGAACAAGAATAAATATTCCACTTACACAAAATAAAACTATTAAACATGTATATAATACTCTATATACTAAGTGGTCTAATATTAAACAACAAAGTTGTGTTTGTGCTCGCTGCCGAATCAAACTTTACGGAACTTATCGATCAATCGCATTACCGTGAGGAGTGCCCTTTGTATGAGGGAATCGAGTGCAAATGTGATTCTAAAGTAATTTTGTGTGATATTTACGACGATTTTGGTGATATTTACGTGGGCTTGGATTCAAAAGGGCGCCAATTGTTAGTGGTTTGTCCAAAAGAAACAAAACTAAATATTACGTTACTCAACAAGTCCAGTTATTTGGAAGTGAAAAATTGCAAAGACATCTATTGGGAACATGTTCAATTTGGACAATGGATATATTTTATTAAACTAAATAAACTAACTTTGATCTACAATTCGCAAATTGTTGTTTCAAATATTAAACTTACATTTCAAAACCTTCTTCAACTCAATAATAGTACAATCCACAGAGGACATTGACTTTACACCATTTGAATTAAATATTATAAAATTTAAAACGAAACAGCTTCCGCTTTACGTACAAAATTCAATGAATAAGCGCGGCTTGACGCAAAAATATTTTAAAACCTTTGCCGAGATCAGGCTGCTGGACTTATCCGGGAATAATGTGCGGATGTTGGACGTAAAACTCTTTGCACCACTTACCCAGTTGTATTGCCTGAACTTGAGCAGCAATGAAATTCCTGCATTGCCACCGACACTGTTTGCACATCAGTCTAAACTTTATATATTGGATCTTAGCTATAATTTATTGGAACATCTACCGCCAGAACTCTTCGCACAAACACCTCTCCTTTGGCATTTGAAACTGAATAGCAATCGTTTGCACCAAACCGAAAATCTTATTGCAACTCTAAAACCGTTGCATTACCTACATTGGATAGACTTGAGCAAGAACAGTCTCGAAACTATTTTTTTGGACAAATTCTTGACAAATATCAGTGCCGACATACCTTTAGCTTTAAAACAAGTTTTCGATAACAACAATATGTTGCAAACTGAAATGTTCACAGGAAACCACAAGCTAAATGCTACAATAATCGATTTGAGTCACAATCTTTTACGCGAGTTTAATATGGATTGGTTAATTAAAGCTGGCATTAAACGCGATTTCCTCATAAACTTAGCGAACAATTCCATTAAAAGCATATACACCTTAACAAATTTACCAAATACAACTGACGTTTTTGTGCGCGAAATCAAAATGGCTGGCAATCCCGTCGTGTGCGATTGTAAATTGACATGGATTTACAATAATAATTATCGCTCACTTTTTACTGATTTACTGTGTAAACATACGTCAACCGAACTACTACTGGATATCGCACAGATGCGACGCGATGAACTGTGCGCTTGGCAACCGATCTTCTGTCCCACAAACTGCGACTGTTACACACAATCCGATGCGCTGACCATCAATTGCAACGGTAGACAACTTCATCTTATCGAACAGCTGCCACGGCCCGAACAAGTTGATCACACGAGTTCAATACTCGATATTAGCGATAATCAACTGACTGTTTTGCCGTCAAACACTACCTTCGGCTATGCCAACGTTACGCAACTCAACGTCTCGTACAATACGATCACTACCCTTAATCGCTTTCAATTGCCCGCCAATTTAACGGTTTTAGATCTACGTAGTAATCGCCTAACAACTTTAAGTGCTGATTTTTTGCGCGCACTACTCAATGACAGCGATAAACTACAGTTTTTGTATCTGAGTGGAAATGCTTGGATGTGCGATTGTGCTGCGCAGCATTTGTTGTACACCGTACGCGCACAACAGCGACGTATACCCGATGTCGACCTGCTAGACTGTGTCAATCTACAGAATGTGACGCTGCTCACCGCAATTGTGGACGACTTGTGCCAAACTGTTGAACGTTCGCCGTATTTGACCGCAAGTGTCATAACCGCAACAGTAGTCATTATTATTTCACTTCTGCTTGTCGCACTATTTTATAAATATAATTTGGAAGTGAAAGTCTGGCTACATGCTCACAATATATTGACTTGTTGTATAAAAGAATCCGAATTGGATACGAATAAAAAATTCGATGCTTTCATATCGTATGCTCATCAAGATGCTGACTTCGTCAACCATACGCTACTGCCGCGACTTGAAGAGTGCGAAGATCCACCATTTCACATATGCACACACGAACGTAACTGGCTCCCTGGTGCCTACATACCGGAACAGATTATCGAATCGGTCGATCAGTCGCGTCGTACGATCATAGTGCTGTCGCAGCACTTCATCGAATCGGATTGGGCGCGCATGGAGTTTCGCACAGCGCATCAGAGCTCGTTGAATGAAGGTCGTACAAGCATAATTCTTGTGAAATATGGTGAAATTACGAACAGTGAGTTATTGGATAAGGATTTGAAGGCATATTTGCAGATGAACACATACTTGGATTGGGAAGATCCCAGATTCTGGCATAAATTACGTTATGCCATGCCACATAAAGCGGCGGATAGAGAACGGAATACCGATATGCTGGAAGTCAATGGACGAATGTATGTTATGGGACAAGTAGAGTTGAATAGTTTGCGTGCTTAATTGCTTCAAACGTCTTCTACTATTTTCAATTACCACACTAACAATGTATGCACTTACCATAAACAGGAAGAGAAATGTGGTGAAAGCGTGGGCTCTTGCAATGCATTATATTTAAACAATACATATTAATCAAGTATATTACATAATCAATTGTATTGTATTATTTACAAATAAATAATATATTATTTTAATAAAAATTAGAGTAGACAAGTAAGTAATTTTTGAGGTATCTTACATATTTACCGATATTTGTATACATTATAATTAAATACAAATTTATTTTAACAATTGTTAGACAACATAAAAAATTCTGATGGATTTTGAAATTTTGTTATATAGAAAGTAACTAATCACTAATTACGAATATTAGTGGAGCCAAACGTAAGTATTATCACTAAAGTTAGAATAAATTTCGGAAGTTATCGCGCAGAAGTGCATTTTATAACCGCTGTCGAGATTTTAAAACAGCAGCTTTACTTGTCTCACCTAAAATGCCGAAAATGGTTTATGGTTTTGGAACTTAGTTTAGTTGATTTCAAATGATATCATTTTCTTAATTGTGTTTCTGCAGTTTTTGGTTGTATCTCAACAGACGCTTTAGCTATTGACTTATTTGAGATTTACACACATTTTTATACTCTCGCAACAAAGTTGCTAGCAACAAAGTTGCTACGAGAGTATTATAGTTTTGTCCACATAACGGTTGGTTGTAAGTCCTAAAACTAAACGAGTTAGATATAGGGTTATATATATCAAAATGATCAGGGTGACGAGAAAAGTTCAAATCCGGATGTCTGTCTGTCCGTCCGTCCGTGCAAGCTGTAACTTGAGTAAAAATTGAGATATCCTAATGAAACTTGGAACACGTGTTCCTTGGCACCATAAGAAGGTTAAGTTCGAAAATCAGCAAAATCGGACCACTGCCACGCCCACAAAATGGCGAAAACCGAAAACACATAAAGTGCCATAACTAAGCCATAAATAAAGCTATGGAAATAAAATTTGGTATGAAGTATCGCACTATGAAGAGGCATATTTGGATATAATTTTTTTGAGGAAGTGGGCGTGGCCCCGCCCCCAAATAGGTTTTTTGTATATATCTCGCAAACCAATAGAGCTATATAAACCAAACTTTCTGCAGTCGTTTTTTTTAGCCATTTCCTTATACAGTCCAAAAATGACAGAAATCGGATAATAACCACGCCCCCCTCCCATACAAAGGTCAGGTTGAAAATTACTAAAAGTGGGTTAGCTCACTACCCAAAAACGTTAGAAACACTAAATTTCACATAGGAAATGGCAGATAGAAGCTGCACTCAGATTTTTTTACAAAATGGAAAAGGGGCGTGGCGTCGCCCACTTATGGGTCAAAAACCATATCTCAGGAACTACTCGACCGATTTCAATGAAACTTGGTTTGTAATAGTTTCCTTACATCCCAATGATATGCTGTGAAAATAGGCCAAATCGCTTCACAACCACACCTACTTCCTATATACCAGACTTTGAAGACGATCTGAATCGTTTACTTTACAATATATAAAGTAAGCACTAGTGAAGATATCGGTGCAGAACTTTGCACAAATACTATGTTTATAGTGTGGCAGTTCCATTCTAAAAATCACCGAAATCGGACCATAGGTTGTCAAGGCCCCATATATCGAACATGAGGATCTCGGTACTTCTAACCTAATATTAGGGTTTCCAACTTTCAATGCACTTTATACAATATATATGACGAATATGTGGGTCAAATTGTGTATTATATAATATAAATAAAGTTAAATAAATAAATTGCGAGAGTATAAAATGTTCGGTTGCACCCGAACTTAGCCCTTCCTTACTTGTTTTAACAATTATATTGTACATGTTTTAAAGCTTGAGGAACTCATTAATCCATGCAAGGGAATTATTGAGGTTATAAGGTTTGCTCACATAACGGTTGTTTGTATCACCCAGAAATAAAATAGTTAGATATCGGGTTCTATATATAAATGAACAGACGACTGTATTCGAAATCTGGAGGCCTGTCCGTCCGTCTGTGCAAGCGATAACTTGAGTGAAAATTGGGATATCTTAATGAAAGTGTTCCAAGTTTGGCACTGAAAAGTTTGGGCGAAAATGGGCCAAGTCCACAAAATGGCGAGAACCGAAAACACATAAACTGTCATAACTAAGCCATAAAAAAGTTATGAAAGTAAAATTTGGTACAAAGTATTAGGGAGGGGCAAATTCGTGTGTATTTTGTTTGGGGAAGTGGGCGTGGCCCCGCCCACAAATTGGTTGTTTGTATATATCTCGCAAACAAATAAAGCTATATAAACCAAACTTTCTGCAGTCAGTTCCCTTACGCACCTCACTAACGGATAGCATCAGAAACACTAAATTTTACAGAAGTAAAGGCAAAAAGAAGTTGCACTCAGATTTTCTTACAAAATGGGCGTGGCGTCGCCCACTTATGGGTCAAAAACCATATCTCAGGAACTACTCAACCAATTTCAATGAAATTCGGTATATAATATTTTCTTGACACCCTGATAACACATATCAAAAATGGGCAAAATTGGCTGACAACCACGACAACTTCCCATATAACTCAATTTTGAATTCCATCTCATTCCTTCACTTTATAATATAATATGTAGATACATAAGGAACCAATGAAGATAGCGGAAAAAAACTTTGCAGGAAATACTGTATATGCACTACTTGTGAAAAAATTACCGAAATCGGACTATAACTTTTCAAGGCCCCGGAACATTGAACATGAAGAACTCAGTGGTTAAGGTAATTTTTCACCGAAAATATCGGTAAATCCCTCAGATATTTTAATGTAATTCAGAGGAATTTTTCTTCTAAAAGTATGTCTTTGTTCCAAAAATTATTAAAACGGGTTATGACTTCCCATAGCTCATACATAGCTTATACCTAATTATAGGTTTTTGAAAAATACGGTGGGCTTTACTCCGCATATATCGGTTAATATCTGAAATATCTGCGTCAAATTAAGCGATCATTTAATGTTGGATATAATATATGTTGGTGGTGAAAATTAATGAAATAGGTTCAGGAATTACCTCAGCGCTCATAAATCTTATATGATGATTTTCGTTATTCTATTGGACTTAATGCCGAATATATGGGTGAAATTGGGTGATATCTTTATAAAACTATAGCAATAAATTGCGAGAGTATAAAAAGTTCGGTTGCAGCCTTCCTTGTTAAAATTCATTTTATACGAATATACTCTCAAAGAGTCCTCTTGTTTTAACACTGAAAGTCAGTACTAACATTTAGAACTTTTTGTCATAATGCAAAAAAAATTTAAATTTAGCATTTTCTGACATTAAGACTAAAGCTAAGTACTAAATTTTATTATCATTTTGAAGAAGGATTTTGGAAACTTCTTATATAAATGGCATGTAGTATTTTAACTACAAACTGCAATATGAAATTCGTTTAGTACGAAAAATTGTGTGCTAAAATTTTACTCAAAACTATGAAAGGTATGAAATTCATTATCTAACCTTTTTATGATATATATATTTTTTAAGTGCTCAAAACTGAAATTTTTTTCTTTCATGAATATTCAAAGTTTTCCTACTGGGACAACTATATTCGCATGTAGTGAGCACTCACACACAGACACACTTCTAAATATCTGTGCACTTAAATTATATATGTAGTACGTACACCGTTCTTTTTGTATATACGTGTAAGTGTGTGTAGATATTTGTTTGCGTGTGTGTGATTTTGAATTATCATTCGAACATTTGGTGGCCATGTTCCAATATGATTCGTGACATGTTAAGGAATTAGTTTGATTTGTTATATGAACAGTGAGTGCGCCTGTGTGCATATAAGTGATTGTGTATTTGTGAGCACGTTCAAGGCGTTGTTTGCTGTCGAGTTCGTCAAACAAACCAAAGTATGTGTGAAAGTTTGATTCGTTCTCTGCAGCTTCGCTCCTCAAGGATGTCCATTTGCAGTTGGTTCCGCTTCTTTCGATTTTTGGCACATGTCCAGTCATATTTAATTGCAAAATGGCTCTTCATCTGTCTGTCTGCGGGCCATAAGTCTGTGTTAGTTATGCTTTATCCTATTTATCTCTGTGTTATTATTAATGAGCGCGCACATTTTTCTCTTTTTTTTAATTTTTGTTTTGGAATTGCTTTCTCTAATTTATCATTACCAAAGTGGCGGAAGTTACTTGCTTCTTATACTACTTGGCTGCTTAATGTTTTGCAGATTATAATGAATCAACAATTTTATAATTAACTTTTGAAAATAAGCACTCGGTTTTATTTGGAGTGAAGAAAAATGTCGATGAATGAAACGATATTATTGGATTATATTATAGATTATTTATTTATCAGCCGTCTAAATCACTTGAAACTTACTAGTTTCCTTCGATTAATACTTTACATAACATTTTACCATCACCTAGCTGTACTCCAAACCACCCTGGTCTCTACAGAATGTTTGTTTTAAATATTTTACATTCCATTAGAATATCAAGAAACTGGCAGAAAACGCATATCATAATCGAGATCTAGTAAAATATCGCTTCGTTGTGGTTTCTTTATATTTCCAAAAATAATGAGAACATTGAAAAGCCATCGTTTAAAGGTACACGAGAAATTGCTGAAAGAACCCAATCACTATCCCAAAAATCTAGTTTGTTTGGTTGAAAAATGTTTCGACATTTGAGAGAAGTGCTGGCATAAGTGCATAATAATGGAGAGGTAGGTTTTATACCCAAGAAAATTTGCTTCTCAAAACTTTAAACGCGTTTTTCTCGAAACAGTGTTTTTAACCCTGGCGCATGAGGTTACTCAAAACCTATTAATCCTATCGGTCCCAAATTTTAATATGTCTATGGATAATCAAATCGGTGAAGATCTTCCTTAATTTTGAAGGTCCACCATTTTGTTAATTTTTGTGCAAAATTAATAATACTAGTTCATAGAACAGCCAAATATTTACTCTTTTAAGAAGGGCTTTTGTTTGATCACAAAAAACAACGATAACAACAAAAAAATATGTAAATTTTTTTAATTCTTTCTTAAGTCTTCAAATAAATGTATGCAAAGTTAAGACTCTAAAAAGTAATTTATGTTAATTTACCAGCCCATTGAAAATCAAGAATGGGAGGAAGAAAATTAAAAAATATATATAAAAGTCAATTTCGTGTTTCAATGAGAAGACATTCACTATATTCTTTGGATCCGCAACATGCTTATTTTTCCTTACCTTGCGACACTCAAAACCGATTATATTATCGATTTCACTAAGCTCGCAGTCTCCCCATTTTTCCAACTACCAATAAATATTGTCCGCGTAATTTATGTGCAACTAATGCTGTCGTGAATATGAATAAAAACCTGCATATACACAGGTTGCTTGCTGCTCACCTGCGTTGCACTGCAGTGCCCCTAATGCCAAACGCCAACATTTTATTCCCATCAACTATTTTGTGTGTCCTTTGGCGTTGCTTTTCCGGTGATTAATCAACGACAAATACAATTTCTTTTCACCCTTCTAGCGTAAGCCGCATTATAAAGACGCCTACTGCGCAAAGCTTGAAACTTAAGCGCCTTAATGACATGCATATGCAGTTGTCCGCCTATAAGTGTGTTTGGGTGAGTGTGCTTGTGTGCCCACCAAGAAATTGTGGCAAATCAACGGTGAAACGCGAGTGACGACAGCGAATTTTTGTTAATGTCGCGTATACGTCCTGTATGACCGGAAACGGATACCCTTTGACTGCATAATAAATGAATTTCACATTTACTGCGCACCACCGATGACTCAGCTGACTCGCTGTGCGGCAAAGTTGACTTTCTGTAAAATATTACACTTGAAGTTTACTTACAATATTACTATTAGATAACTGGGTTGAGGTCAAGGTGGAAGACGTTTACTTGTATTATTACGAGTATATATTCGTATTGCAGAGGTAGGTCTAAGAAATGTGGTTGTAGGCACAGAGTTGTGGTTTTGTTGAGTAAAATTAAATTTCTAGACCTAACCTCAAGTTATCACATAACAGGTGCATCGTTTGAGGTGCAATCAATAATTCAATTAACTTGAAAGACATTCTATGCAAGATTGGTATTACCTAAAATATTTACTCTGGTACTATTTTCACAACAATAAATCACCTTTTTGTACTAAACTCGGTGCTAATTATAATTTATGAGAATTATTTTTTTATACTCTCGCAATTTATTTATTTAACTTAATTAATATTATATAATACACAACTTGACCCACATATTCGTCATATATATTGTACAAAGTCTATTGAAAGTTGGAAACCATAATATTAAGTTAGAAGCACCGAGGCCCTCGTGTTCGATATATAGGGCATTAAAAACTTATGGTCCGATTTCGGAGATTTTTAGAATGGGGCCGTCACACTATAAACATAGTATTTGAGCAAAGTTCTGCACCGATATCTTCACTAGTGCTTACTTTATATATTGTAAAGTAAACGATTCAGATTGTCTTCAAAGTTCTGGTATATAGGAAGTAGGCGTGGTTGTGAAGATATTGGCCTATTTTCACAACATATCATTGGAATGTAAGGAAACTATTACAAACCAAGTTTCATTGAAATCGGTCAAGTAGTTCCAGAGATATGGTTTTTGACCCATAAGTGGACGACGCCATGCCCATTTTCCATCTTCCATCTGACTTTTCTCATGTGAAATTTAGTGTTTCTGCCGTTTTTCGTTAGTGAGTTAAACCACTTTTAGTAATTTTCAACCTAACCTTTGTATGGGAGGTGGGCGTGGTTATTATCCGATTTCTTTCATTTTTGGACTGTATTAAGAAGTGGCTAAAAAACGACTGCAGAAAGTTTGGTTTATATAGCTCTATTGGCTTGCGAGATATGTACAAAAAGCCTATTTGGAAGCGGAGCCACGCCCACTTCCCCAAAAAAATTACATCCGAATATGCTCCTTCATAGTGCGATCCTCATACCAAATTTTATTTCCATAGCTTTATTTATGGCTTGGTTATGGCACTTTATGTGATTTCGGTTTTCGCCATTTTGTGGGCGTGGCAGTGGTCCGATTTTGCTCATTTTCGAAAGCTATGGTGCCAAGAAATAAGTATGCCAAGTTTCATCAAGATATCTTAATTTTCCTCAAGTTACAGCTTGCATAGACGGACGGACGGGCAGACAGACATTCGGATTTTAACTCCACTCTTCACCCTGATCACTATGGTTTATATAACCCTATATCTAACTCGTTTAGTTTTGGGTGCTACAAAAAATCGTTATGTGAACAAAACTATAATACTCTCTTTAGCAACTTTGTTGTTAAATCTATATCTATATCTTTCTGGAGTCGTTTCTTTTAGGTACCACCTTATACAGTCTACAAATAGAGGAAATCGAATTATAACCACGCCCACCTTAAAAAGATTATGTCGAAAACTACTAAAAATGCTTTAATTCAGTAAGTAAAACCACCAGAATCCTTAAATTTCATTATAAAGATGGTACAGAAGTGCTGCACTCAAAATGGTATAAACATTTGGGCGTGGTTCCGCCCACTTTTGGGTCAAACACCATTGCTCAGGAACTACTCGACCAATTTCAAATTCGGTTTATAATATATTCCTAGCTTCCCAATGATATGTTCTGCAAATACTCCAAATCGGTTCACAACCACGCCTGCTTCCCATATACCAGAACTTTGAAGTCGATCTGAATCGTGTACTTTACAATATATAAAGTAAGCACTAGTGAAGATACTGGAACAGAACTTTGCAAACATACAGCATTTAAAGAGTGGTATTGCCTTTCTAAAAATCGTCGAAATCGGTGTATAAGTTTTTAAGACCCTACATATCGAATATGAGGACCTCGGTGCTTGTAACAAATTTATTACTGAAAATATAGGTAAGTCTCTCAGATATTTTGAAGAAATTCAGAGGAAATATTTTTCTTCTAATAATATGTCTCCGTGCCAAAAATTAGTGAAATCGGTTCATAACTTCCCTTATCTCCTATATATCGTACTTTTCAAACTTTCAATGGACTATACCATATACATATATGCCGAAAATGTGAGTCAAATTGTTTGTTATATTAATAAAATTAAATAAATAAATTGCGAGAGTATAAAATGTTCGGTGACACACGAACTTAGCCCTCCGTTACTTGTTTAGAACTAAATTAATTAATTAATGAATTAATTTATTTCAACTGTGCTTTTTGAAACCAAGCTCGCTTGCCTGCTTTATGAGTAAAGCGATTAATCTGCTACAACATGCAAATGAATCATTTGATTTCCCCCTCCTCGCAAATACTTTATGGACACATACATGCATGAAGCTGGCATTATTAATAAAAGAAATCCGCAGCATTTAAAATGCGAATAAGCGAAATAAATTAAAATTTTCAGCCGATTTAACATGAAAACTCGCGCAACGCACGTAAGCCGTTGCATGCCGCCACCCCACCCCATGCGATGCAGCGCCAACTGTTGTCCAGCAATTAAATGCAATTTCGCGCGTTTATGAGTTTTACACTTTGGCAAGTTGAATTTTATTTCGATTCTTTTTTATGCACTCTCCTTCTCCTTGTTTTTGTTTTTTGTTGGCCCATCACCCCAACTCGACCTACGATTATCTGTTTCATGATTGTCGCTGCGTGTCTTTCTCTCGCCGTCGTTTTTTATGATTTCATTTATGGGCATTTGCGCATTTTTTGCTTTTGGTAATTTTGAGTATTAAACCATTTTAGCACCGCCATTAAGTCAAATGGATGAGCAGCGGCGCAATAAAAAAAAGCAAATACCGGCCCCTTGCGCCTTTGTTGCGCACCCCGGCGGTGTTGGCAACAGTCTTAATTTGTTTGTTGCTGTTGTTGTTGCCTTTTAAGAGCTCTACTCTTACTTGCAATTGCTCACAGGCGACGAGGCTCAATCGTATCGGCACTCCCAGCCAACCAAAAAAAAACCGAAAAAACTTAAAAGTTCCCTTTAAAGTCACCCGCCGCCACGCCGCGCAGCACAGCGTCGTCGTGTAGTCTGGCGTATATGAAATGTTGCCACACATTTCACACTCGAATGGCAGGGAAATTCATTAAAAGCGACAACTGGTAATATGCACAGCAACAACAACAGCAAAAATACAATAAAAATTTTGCAACAAAATTATCACAAGTGAAATGCAATTTTTTTCGCTTTGTCATTGTTTTTGCTTCTTTGCATTTGCATCATCATTCGCATCAGTGGCATCGGCGGCAATTCGTCAGTGATATGCCACTTGCTGGCGCACACACTGCCACACAGCATGCCACCGGCATAATGTGCAACATTTTGTTACTCAATTTTTGACATTTATTTGACATATGGCGGTAGTGCGGCAATGGCGTCGGCAGCAACATTGAAATTTAAAGCGTCCATCAGCCGAGAAGTCGTATTTTAATAACTTCTTCTGCACTTTTTGTCGTCGTCGCTCGATTTATGGTGGCTTCAAATTTTTTTAAATCATTTTGGTCTACTGTTTCTAAAATGCAAACTAGAGTTTGTGGAACCTCGAAGCTTGACGGGACTGCATAAAATTATGGTGAATGTTATTGCCAAATACAGTCAGTCCTCTCTCCTGGCAATGGTCCGATTTCCATCTGCACTACCAACCCATGGTGCCATGAAAAACGTGTACTAAGTTCTTGATGGTATCTTAATTTTTACTAACGTTATCATTTGCAGACGGACATATATCTCGACATCAACTTTATCCCCTCGTCATCATGATCATTTTGATATATAGAATGTAACTTTATACCCAACATGTTTAGTTCTAGGTAAACAAACCGTTCGAGGAACAAAACTATTATACTCTGTCCAACATGTTGCCTTTTAGATGACTGATTGGTGATAATTCAGAGCCATCGACTGTTTCTAACAGAACAAACCGATACTTACCGATTTTCTAAAGTAATATATTTCATGTTATCATATATGTATCTTTAGCCTATTTTCCGAAGCGTATTTCGATTAGCGGTGGAAACTTTATCTTCTTCGGTTCTGAAGAAAGATATTGCTATTCTTATTCAAGAAATGGGTACCAGCAACATCTGTATTTCAAACTTTCCAACGGTGTGACTATATTCCGAGGCTACTGGACTACCATCATGTCGATGAGCCCTACCCTGGCGGTCTATTCTCTGCTCTCATACCTTCAAGAGAGGGTTGGGTGGGTAGAAGTCGCTGGAGGAGAGACGCGGTAAGCTTCTTTACGGATGGGTCGAAGTTAGCGGGGAAAGTTGGAGGAGGAGTTTATAGTCCGGAACTTCTCATTAACTACAGCTTTAGGCTTCCGGACCATTGTAGCGTGCTCCAAGCGGAAGTGGCGGCCATAAAGGTTGCAGCGGATTCACTGCTGCGGAGTGCAGCAGCTTTCAAAAAGGTAACGATCCACTCTGATAGTAGAGCGGCAATATTAGCCTTAAGCTCAATGACTGTGCGCTCCAGGCTGGTTAAGGATTGCCAGTCCTCCCTATCAGTTGCATCGGAGCACTTTGCTATAGCGGAATCGCAGGAAACTGCAAGGCTGGTGAGCTTGCTAGGACAGGTACTTCTGTTGCACTAGCACCTGTTCTGTCGCAAGATCATTCTGGCCCAAAGTAAATCGCAAGAGTGCAAAGAGTTCCCTTGCTCTTTGCCCTAAACAAGATCAATCTTTCCCAAGTTATAGGTGTTCAAACTGGCCATTGTCCCATTGGGACTCACGCGGTCAAATTAAGAATTTTATCGGATGCTAGCTGCAAAAGCTGCCTAGAAGAAGGTGAGGTAAAATCCTCCCAGCATTTCCTTTTGGAATGTCCCGCCTTTGCGAGATCTAGACAAAAAATCCTTGGATCTCACTTTTTTGGGCACCCCCGCGAACTAGCGGATACAGAAGTTAAAAACCTCTGCAGATTTGTGGTAGGTTCCAAGCGCTTTGTCGATTCATAAATAAGTGAGGGGGTTGAATTTTTACGGCATCACAAAGGACTGCTCTCGATAGTCTAAGTGGGTTTCCCCCTATAGGGAAACAGCCTTCGTACCTAACCTAACCTATAGACACTAATTCAACCTCCAAACTATAAATTTGTCCGTTCATTAATTTCAAAGATGATATTGTTGTCGGAGCTAATAGATTAAAGTGAAGTTGTGTCAACAATATATCTAATCAGTGATAAGAGATTTTACTAAAATGTCTAATGTTTTATAGAGTTCTTTTGATTAACTGTCTATTTAAGAAGTCTCGATCCGACCTCTTAATCGAAGCTCATCAATGGCGAGTATTACTTCAAAATCTCACAGAAATTTCTTCTCTCCTTTTATACTCAATTACTAACAAATACCAAAATCTTGCAGCAGCTGTGCTAATAAGAATAAAATTTTATATTTCGCTTATAAAATTTTAAAGTTTCGTGGTTGCTTTCATTAACGGCAAACCGTTAAAAACAAAAGTGCTTGTTATTTACTTATGTATGTGAAAAAGAAGATGCCAGAAATGTTGACAACAAGAAGAAATCAACCTCCATACATACACACACAGCACTCATGTCTGAACTCACTTTCGTCTTTCGAAAACTTCCTTCAAATTTCATCTTCAATTTTTGTGTTGTTAACAAGTATTATTTGCAGCAACGGTAATGGCGAAACATGGAAAACTTTCAACAAATTGCCTTAGACACTGACACCAAAAACCAAAGTTGTGTGTATGTGTGTAATACAAAAACTGACTCTTATTACTAGTACAAGACAGGGCGAAACAACCGCAAAATTAGCTAAAGAAATTTGCGGCACATGTGTCGAAATATTTTGACTGTGGGTGAGACAGAATGCATACACACAAACTCTCGCAACAGTTTTCTTTTACTTTAAAATCTCTTGTTTTCGTTTCTTTCATACATACTACAATGAAAACATTTAAAAATTCAGTATCGTACCTCAGTCAAATAATTATATGTGCATGACCTTTTTGCAAAAAATATTAAAGATTACAAAATTGCAAAATATTTCTGAGTATGCAGGTTTGTTATTAAATTAACAAATTTCAACATATTTTTTAAATTATTAAACATAATAGAAGTTTAGGCTAATGGTAAATATTTATATGTGCATTTTACTATTTTTACCAGTAAAGCCTATGTATTTGAGTTTAACTGAAAGAAATGTTTATTTTAAAAGTCAGTAGAATTGTCCTTATATTTTAAAACTAAATTAAGCCGCTTAAACAGAGAATTAACTACTGACTGTATAATAGTTATGTAAATATTGGCAAATTTTTGCTTTATGGCTAATTTAAAGTGACGTACTGTCTCAAACTGCTTTCCGTTGTGGAAAACAGGAGCAGAGAGGTTCCCAATCAATGTTGCACCGGAATTTTCCGGTCTTTAAAGATGTTCTTCGTGTGGATTGAAGCGTTATCCTTTCGATATGTCCAGTTATATGCCATAAATATTGCCAGCAAATTTTATTAACTCGCTGTCCAAAGTATCTACATTGATAATAGCATTCATTTGAGTGAATATAAAACATGTAGATAGCTTTCCACAGCAGCAAAATGCTGCTCATGAAATCAAGGTATCGCTACCCAATTCACCAAAACATCGCTTGTAGTAGGACCGTCATTCCTGGTGCGAATCTCTCCAATATTTCTTGCAATGGCCTGGGCCGACCAAATTTAAATTTTTTTCGTCACTAAAGACTGTACAGTTCCGATGTCGCTTTGGTCTAGAGCCATTTTGGAACCGCTTTCATGCACTCCTATGATTATTACTTGTTTCTCGGCTGATAAACTAGTACCATGAGGCATTTTAGGCTTAAAGTTAAATAAATGTAATCAAATTTTTAATAATTCATTAAGTTAATCCACCTACAATAATTTTGAAAACAAATTTTAATTTTTAAACTGATTTTGCACATATAAATATTTTCTATACAATACCCAATTCACAAGCACATTCCTAATGTAACTGTACAACGAACGAGAAAAGTATGAAACAATTTTCGTTGCATAGTAACGGTAACATATCAACCTTTTATTCCACATTTACCGAAATCCAAAAAATAACAGTGAATAAGAAATATAAACAAAATATATAAAAATAATATATTTGGGAGCTAGGTGAAGTTATGACCGGATTTCACCCATTTTTGGCACGGAGACATAGAAGAAACATATTTGCTCTGAATTTATTCAAAATATCTGAGAGACTTACTTATATTTTCGGTAAAAAAATTTAGATTAGAAGCACTGAGGTCCTCATGTTCGCTATATGGGGCCTTGAAAACTTATGGTCCGCTTTCGACAATTTTTAGAGAGGGTGTGCCACACTATAAATGCAGTATTTATACAGTTCTATTCCGATATCTTCACTAGTGCTTAGGCGTAGGCGTAGTAGGCGCGGTAGTGAACCGATTTGATCGATTTTCACAAAATATGATTGGGATGCAAAGAAAATATTACAAAACGAATTTCACTGAAATTGGTCGAGTAGTTTCCGAGATATGGGTTTTGACGCATAAGTAAGCGGAGCCACGCCCATTTAAAACTTTCTATTAAGTTTTCTGGTGTTTTTCCTTGGTTTTCAACATAACTTTTGTATGGGAGGTGGGCGTGGTTATAATCCGATTTCCTGGACTGTATTAAGTTGTACCTAAAAGAATTGACTGTAGAGAGTTTGGCTGATATAGATTTAGTAGTTTACAAGATATGTACAAAAAATCTATTTTGGGGCGGGGCTTACGACCACTTCCCCAAAAAAAAATACATCCGGATATGCCCTCCCTAGTGCGATCCTATAACTTTATTTATGACTTAGTTATGGCACTTTATATGTTTTCGGTTTCCACCATTTTGTGGGCGTGGCAATGGTCCGATTTCGCCCATTTTCAATATCTCCTCAGAGTGCTAAGAAATATGTGTTCGAAGTTTCATTAAGATATCTCAATTTTTACTCAAGTTATCGCTTGCACGGACAGATGGACGGACAGAGTATAATTAAAAAATAAAATGTTGACAATTGGACTTTAGAAAAATGGAAATTTTAAAACTTCCCTTAATTTTTGAAGACACTTCGTATTTGACATACATATAAGTTCCAACTGTCAGCTACTATCTGAGGGAAGTTTTACATCCATTTGACATATTTGGTATAACGTCCACTTACTTACCATTTGATAGCTATTATACAATCATCCGTTTGACAGGTACAAATATTTGACATCTAACCTGCTGACACCAATCAAATTGCTTCGATCTGGTTCTGATAGCGAAAATGGCTCAAATGTGACCTCAGTCTAAGTCTCATATTCTGTCTCTATATAACCATTGAATATAAATCTACAAATAAGACAAATCCAATAAAATAAATTTAATCACGAAGCTTTTAGAAATAGTGACTTTTCATATATTTACATGCAGAAATGGCCACTTTCCGCTCTTAATTATGTGGGTTACTGCTTTGCGAGTGTTACTCTCTGTTTGTTCGACAAACTCACACAATTCTGAATTGAAAGTTCGAGCAATAACTCGTAAACACACCAATCTTAAAGCCCAAATTTAATTAATAATTACGTAGCAGTTAAGAGGTGAAATCGCCTAAAATTATGCTCCATATTAAATATACATAAATGCAAAAATGTCTCTTAACCGTCAAAAGTTACACAAAACACTTAAACAAATTTACCGTTTTGAAATAAAATACACCCCTGAGGTGTCACGTATGTGTGTTTACATGAGTGTTGTCCCGCGCCCATAAGTATGCTACTTAAACTCATTTAAGCTGCAAAGTGTCGAAAATATATTGCAACGTTTGGAGACAGAGACTAACAAACACAAAAAAACATATGTTAGAACAAAAACAACTGTTATATTGTTTGTGGCAATAAAAAGTTACAACAAAAATGTGTCAGTTGCTACTCGTCCACAGAGCGCTTGTTATTTAAATAATAATTCAACCCTTTTTAAATGTATCCACTTAGGCAGTCATCTACTAGCCCGCCTAACCCTTCCCATAAACACTATGCTGCCTTTCACTTTCACCCCTTTCACTTGCCTGCGTGACTTTAAAATGACGCCAAAGGCTTTTAAGTTCATGCTTGTTCACACGCTTGCGGCTCATTTTGTATATTTTACTTCTCATCTCATTTTCTTAAGTACATTTTTAATGCTGTTATTGTTGTTGCTTTTAGTTTTTTTTTTAATATATAGCAAGCCGTCGAGTGTTTTTGTAGTCGAGTTGACTCAATCAATTAAATTAAATTTGCCAACTGGGATGTGACCCCAGAAAGCGGGTGGCAACCCTTACCGCTTTTCCTGTGCACGCAAAGTGAATGTTTGCATTAATTTTTAAAATGGCAACAGTTAACGAAAATTTAATTCTGAATTATGTTATGTGAGTTTTTGAGTTGAGAATAAACGAGTAAGTGGAGTGAAAAGACTGCAAGAGCAGGGAAAACAGACAATGGTGGGGAAAGGATATTGATGATGTTGGAAGTGAATAAATTGACTAGATAAATATTATAAAAATTAGTTACTTTTTGGTCTTTAAAAAATTTCAAATTACGGCTGTAACTTCTTCTACTAAGAATCATTTAATTATTCTTAAAAAAATTATAAAGAAATTCTTGTAATACAATAAGAAAGCAATATATGGGGTTCTTCAACGTGTATATTTCTATCGACTAAATATATTTAGAATATTTGCAAAAAAGTAAGATATTTTCTTTCGCAGTTAATTGCTTTTTTCATGATCCCCACAATATACGATTACTGAAGCATAGTTCTATTACAAGAGCCAGACTACTTCCGGGTACTTAAATCATATGAAAGTTATAAGTGAGCATGTATATTCCAAATTTGGAAAAATTTTGAAACAAGTTTTGCAATTTTTATAAAATTATATTTTAAAACTACTCATAATTTCGTCAACTTTCGTTTCGTTTTATTAGCTCTGAAAAGTCCATTGTTTTCAATGTTATTTTAACAATGGATCTTTAATTGAACATCACCAATCTAAAGACTTTTAAAAGGTTGCTAAAGGTGTTCAACACAGGAAAGCCTGAAAATAGCTAACCCCTAAGAACATTTACAAAAAAAATTCTCAGAATAATTTGCAAAAAGTCACAGAAACCTACACATTCTTCCAATCCCTAAAGAATGAAACGAGAACGCCGTTCCTTGTAAGCTCAGCCGTTCTACAGTTTTCAGCGATCCCGTTAATACCAGAAACCCACTTACACTTACGTTTTATCATGAAATATCTCGAAGTAATCGAGAAAGAGTTTAAGCAGTTTTCTATAAGTTTGAAGTAACCGTTTAGGGACTCTAAGACAATTGTCTGATGGAATTTCAATACTTCCTTAATTACTCCTATCAACTCGTTGGAACGTCGAGAACGATCCTCACAACATAACCAAGCCTGCGCAATTGCTGGGTGTTTATTTGCTGAACAATGTCAATGTCGTTTTTCAAAAAGTATGCTGCAAAAGTATACCGTTAGGGATAGCAATCGACGCCATATTTCCCATTCTTTTGACATTTTTCTTCAGTAAGGTTTGTCATTTCATCATGGAAAGATATACGATCGAAATTCTTAAAATTTACTACCGAAATTCGGAGTCAGTGGCCTCAACTTAAGAGCTCTACGTCCGATTTATGGTCGTCATAATCGTGCTGTCAGTTTAACACTTGAGCGAACAATTGAGACAATATTTGAATTAACAGGCACAGTACAAAATGTTTTCGTGCCAGTGAGACAATCGCAACCGCTCAATGATAACCAAAAATGTTTGACCCGCATTGGATAATATGGACTTGGACAATATGTGGTTCCAACAGGATCGTGTTATATGGTCCAGTCCATTGGTCGCCGGGTTGTGCGATTTGAAGTCGTTAGACTATTTCCTGTGGGACTACGTCAAGTATATGGTACGTATCGAACTTGAAATTGTAGCAGAATCGGCCGACTTATGATTAAAAACCGTCGAAAATTGGGTTCTGCAAGAGTACTCGTGGTGGCCAAGCAAAAGAAATCGAGTTCCATACATAATGGCATCGAATGTATAGGGTGATTTTTTAAGAGCTTGATAACTTTTAAAAAAAAAAAACGCATAAAATTTGCAAAATCTCATCGGTTCTTTATTTGAAACGTTAGATTGGTTCATGACATTTACTTTTTGAAGATAATTTCATTTAAATGTTGACCGCGGCTGCGTCTTAGGTGGTCCATTCGGAAAGTCCAATTTTGGGCAACTTTTTCGAGCATTTCGGCCGGAATAGCCCGAATTTCTTCGGAAATGTTGTCTTCCAAAGCTGGAATAGTTGCTGGCTTATTTCTGTAGACTTTAGACTTGACGTAGCCCCACAAAAAATAGTCTAAAGGCGTTAAATCGCATGATCTTGGTGGCCAACTTACGGGTCCATTTCTTGAGATGAATTGTTCCGAAGTTTTCCCTCAAAATGGCCATAGAATCGCGAGCTGTGTGGCATGTAGCGCCATCTTGTTGAAACCACATGTCAACCAAGTTCAGTTCTTCCATTTTTGGCAACAAAAAGTTTGTTAGCATCGAACGATAGCGATCGCCATTCACCGTAACGTTGCGTCCAACAGCATCTTTGAAAAAATACGGTCCAATGATTCCACCAGCGTACAAACCACACCAAACAGTGCATTTTTCGGGATGCATGGGCAGTTCTTGAACGGCTTCTGGTTGCTCTTCACCCCAAATGCGGCAATTTTGCTTATTTACGTAGCCATTCAACCAGAAATGAGCCTCATCGCTGAACAAAATTTGTCAATAAAAAAATTTCGAACCGAACACTGATTTTGGTAATAAAATTCAATGATTTGCAAGCGTTGCTCGTTAGTAAGTCTATTCATGATGAAATGTCAAAGCATACTGAGCATCTTTCTCTTTGACACCATGTCTGAAATCCCACGTGATCTGTCAAATACTAATGCATGAAAATCCTAACCTCAAAAAAATCACCCGTTACTTTCACAGGAATAAAGAATTTCATTGATATCCCGAACCGAAGAGCACTCGTGGTGGCCAAGCAAAATAAATCGAGTTCCATACATAATGGCATCGAATGTACTTTCACAGGAATAAAGAATTTCATTGATATCCCGAACCGAAGAGCACTGCTATTTCAGTCTTACAACGACACGAGTGCTATGAGTGATTTATAGAGTGCGATCCAAACTTGTTACGTTAAAGTGTCTGACCGTGACTGACTTGACGAGTCTACTTTGCTATATCCGCCGGGAGTGAAAATCAATGAGCGACTACAAAACTAATCGGTAATGCATCCATACATTGACGAGCTCCGTAAATTGATGGTATTTTAAAAATCGTATCTGCATTTTTATTATAGTCCGCCGATAATACCGTAGACATTATAGACAAAGGATCATATAATGTATAGAGAACGAGATTGTGAAAATCAGCAACTTTTTGACAACTAATGCTACATGTACTTTGTACTATGGATCTTGATTGTTTTTCGAATTAAGAGGTATTTTGGCTTTTCCAAAAACCAAAACTTTAAATTGCTTATAATTAATATTAATATTTCATACAAAACTAAAACTTAATTATTATTTGCAGCTTTTTGTAGAAAAAACACTACAGAAATCCACAATCTCAACCAGAAAAGATTCCGGTGACCGCACAACTGAAAACATGCAACTAATTAATCCCCACGAGTGATGTAGGTAAGCGAGTAACGAGTGGCGAAACCTATCAAAACAAGAGCTTAACTTTTCCAATAAAGTTGTGCGAAACACCACAACAACAACAATAAATAGCGCACATAACAAATACAGCACTGGACATAACGAAAAAAAATTACAATAACACTAATAACCACATAAACAACAGCAACGCTTAGGGACCAACGAGCGACAACACTTTTTAGCCAGTTAAAGCAACAATCAGTGAAAAAAAAAACTCACGGTGTTTGAGAACAGCAACCGCAATGCTTACAACAACAACAGAAACAGTTAACAGCAGCAACCAAATGGTGTGAATAATGCCAGAAGAGAGAAGTTGCAATAAGAGTCACCTAAGCGGACAAGGCGAGACAAGAAGGAAGGGAGCACGACTAAGTTATGATGGCGAGCTCAGGCTGCAATAATCACCATGTGTTTGGAGAGGAAAGTGTGGAGTAAATATGTATGTTAAGATCCTAGCTTACATACGTTAAAAATAACGGCTTATCATATTTTTTTTTGCATTTATGCTTTTCATAGTTTTTGTTTTTTTGGTTGTTGTCAAAACAAACTTTGCGGTCGTTTACTAATTACCAGGGTTTAATATTTTAGAATAAGTTCGCTTAACTAATGTTTGCCAGTTAATCCACACATATTTTTGATTGGACAGTTAATAAGCAGTGTTGGAAAATTGGAGACTTATGGAGACTAAATAAAATATTTATTACACTATGAATAATGGATCAAGAAAAAATAATAAAAATAAAATATTTAACTCCATAAGTAACAAAGCAGAAACTTAAATATTAACAGTACCCAGAGCTGCTATCATTAAAATCATTTATTTTTCTAACATCATGTTGACTTTAAAACGAGCAATACTCAGCTCACCTAAGGACATGAGACATACTAAATAAATTTGTGTATGAACAGTTACAAATTATACGCGTACAAGATGTCGGCATGTAGTTTCGAATATTAGCAGAAATTTTAGCAAGTTCAACATGTCGTCGTTTATTTGTATGAATGATACTGAAGAGAGAAGTATAGGTAAGAAATATTCAAAGCGGGAAATATTGTTAAAAGCACAAAAATGCAAATGTTCATAAAACAAAAAAAAAAACAATATAGTGGAAAATGTCGTTTCGCTTAGTTCGGGTGTATTTTATATTCTCGCAACTTGTCAGGCTCAAATTGCATTGATTATTTTCAGGTCATGGTAAAATTTTATAATAGTAATGTTGCGAAGGAATTCAATTATTCGTTTATCCACGAAATCATCAATAAATTGCACTTACATTTATTATTATATTAAATTATACGATGAGCATATATCGTTCATATTTGGTAATAAGTAAGTTTTCCACAAATATTTATTGAAATTCTATATAACGGGTGATTTTTTTGAGGTTAGGATTTTCATGCATTAGTATTTGACAGATCACGTGGGATTTCAGACATGGTGTCAAAGAGAAAGATGCTCAGTATGCTTTGACATTTCATCATGAATAGACTTACTAACGAGCAACGCTTGCAAATCATTGAATTTTATTACCAAAATCAGTGTTCGCTTTTCCGCTTTTTTATCGACAAATTTTGTTCAGCGATGAGGCTCATTTCTGGTTGAATGGCTACGTAAATAAGCAAAATTGCCGCATTTGGGGTGAAGAGCAACCAGAAGCCGTTCAAGAACTGCCCATGCATCCCGAAAAATGCACTGTTTGGTGTGGTTTGTACGCTGGTGGAATCATTGGACCGTATTTTTTCAAAGATGCTGTTGGACGCAACGTTACGGTGAATGGCGATCGCTATCGTTCGATGCTAACAAACTTTTTGTTGCCAAAAATGGAAGAACTGAACTTGGTTGACATGTGGTTTCAACAAGATGGCGCTACATGCCACACAGCTCGCGATTCTATGGCCATTTTGAGGGAAAACTTCGGAGAACAATTCATCTCAAGAAATGGACCCGTAAGTTGGCCACCAAGATCATGCGATTTAACGCCTTTAGACTATTTTTTGTGGGGCTACGTCAAGTCTAAAGTCTACAGAAATAAGCCAGCAACTATTCCAGCTTTGGAAGACAACATTTCCGAAGAAATTCGGGCTGTTCCGGCCGAAATGCTCGAAAAAGTTGCCCAAAATTGGACTTTCCGAATGGACCACCTAAGACGCAGCCGCGGTCAACATTTAAATGAAATTATCTTCAAAAAGTAAATGTCATGAACCAATCTAACGTTTCAAATAAAGAACCGATGAGATTTTGCAAATTTTATGCGTTTTTTTTTTTTAAAAAAGTTATCAAGCTCTTAAAAAATCACCCTTTATAAATATTTTCATTAAATGTACAATAGAATTGCAACGTGTAAATTACTGAATAAAATTGCATTGCTTATAGTTAGTGTGATCACAACAGCATGCGTCCACTATTCGACCACATTTCTCTTCTAATTTGTTCTATTTAAGCACGCAAACTATTCAACTCAACTTGTCCCATAACATACATTCGTCCATTGACTTCCAGCATATCGGTATTCCGTTCTCTATCCGCCGCTTTATGTGGCATGGCATAGCGTAATTTATCCCAGAATCTGGGATCTTCCCAATCCAAGTAAGTGTTCATCTGCATATATGCCCTCAATTCCTTGTCCAATAACTCGTTGTTCGTAATTTCACCGTATTTCACAAGAATTATGCGCGTACGGCCCTCATTTAACGAGCTCTGATGCGCTGTGCGAAACTCCATGCGCGCCCAATCCGATTCGATGAAGTGCTGCGACAGCACTATGATCGTACGACGCGACTGATCGACCGATTCGATAATCTGTTCCGGTATATAGGCTCCCGGCAGCCAATTACGCTCGTGTGTGCATATAAGAAATGGTGGATCTCCGCACGCTTCAAGTCGCGGCAGCAGGGTGTGGTTGACGAAGTCAGCATCTTGATGAGCATACGATATGAAAGCATCGAATTTTTTATTTTTGTCGAATTCGGATTCTTTAATACAACAAGTCAATATGTTGTGAGCATGTAACCAGACTTTCACTTCCAAATTATATTTATAAAAAAGTGCGATAAGCAGAAGTGAAATAATGATAAATATTAATACTCTGGTTGTGACACTTGCGGTCAAATACGGCGAACCTTCAACAGCTTGACACAAGCCGTCCACATTTGCTGTGAGCAGTGTAACATTTTTTAAATTATCGCAGTCTAGCAACTCAGCATCGGGTATCCGTAACCTTTGAGCGCGTATGGTGTACAACAAATGCTGCGCAGCACAATCGCACATCCAATCATTTCCACTCAGATACAAAGACTGTAGTTTGTCACTGTCATTGAGAAGTGCGCACAATAAATCAGCACTTAAAGTTTTTAGGCGATTACTACGTAGATCTAAAACCGTTAATTTGGCCGGCAATTGGAAGAGACTGACATTTGTGATTCTATTGTACGAGGCGTTGAGTTGCGTAACGTTGGCATAGCCGAAGATGATGTTCGCGGGCAAAAAGGTCAGTTGATTAACGCTAATATCGAGTATTGAACTCATTCGATCAACTTGTTCGGGGCGTGGCAGCTGTTCGATAACGTCGAGTTGTCTATCATTACAATTGATCGTCAGCCAATCGGATTGTGTGTAACAGTCGCAGTTTGTGGGACAGAATAACGGTTGCCAAGCGCACAGCTCATCGCGTCGCATACGTGCGACATCCGTCAATAATTCGTTTGACGTCTTTTTACATTGTAAATCAGTAAAAATTACACGAGAATTAGCATTATAAATCCAAACGAATTTCCAATCGCACACGACGGGATTGCCAGATATTTTGATTTCGCTCACAAAATCGCCAGTTATAATTGGCATATTTAATGAACCGAATATTCTTTTGATGGAATTGTTCGTTAAGTTTATTCGAAAAGAGCGTTTAATGCCACCTTTAATTAAGCGTTCCATATTAAACTCGCTCAAAAGATTGTGACTCAAATCGATAACAGTCACATTAGTCTTGTGGTTTCCTGTGTACATTTTAAGTTGCAACTCGAGATCCCGTTTCAATGCCAAAGGTATATTGTCATTGAAATTTGTTAATAATCTGTCCCAAAAAAATGTTTCCAATATGTTCTCACTTAAGTCTAACCAATGCAGATAATGCAACGGTTTTAGAGTTGCCATAAGATTTTCGGTTTGGTGCAAACGATTGCCATTCAGTTTCAACTGCCATAAAAAAGGTGTTTGTGCGAAAAGTTCAGGCGGTAGGTGTGTCAACAGATTATAGCTAAGATCCACTATTATTAGTTTAAGCTGTTTTGCAAATAGTTTCGGAGGCAATTCACTAATTTCATTAGTGCTCAAATTCAGGCAATTCAATTGAGGAAGTGATTCAAATAAATTTTCGTTTAACATTTGAACATTATTTTCGGCTAAATCAATTTGCCTGATCTCGGAAGAGATGCCGAAGTCGTACAGATTTAAGTGCATTTTCAGTGGACTTTGGGACCTATACTTAAGCGTTAAGGGCGATAAACCATATATATCAAAGTGAGTATTCACTACGGCTTTAAAAATTACTTCTAGATGAACAAACTTTTCAACGCGAAGTGGAAAATTGTCAGCATTAATTGACGATTTGGAGATTAGCGTTAGTTTATTAAGTTCATTCATCTCTATTAATGGTTGTTCTGTAATAGGTCCCATAAAGATTTCTTTGCATTTGTTCGATTCGAAATAACTTGAGTCGTGTAGTAAACTAATATTTAATTTTGTTTCTTTTGGACAAACCACTATCCTTATCATCCCTTTTGAATCATAGTCCACGTAAATCTCACCGAATTCATCTTTTATATTACAATGCATTTTATCCTCACATTTACAATCGATTCCTTCATACGAAGGGCACTGCTCACGGTGACGCCATTGATCGATAAGTTCGGTAAAGTGAGATTCAGCAGCGAGCACAAGCACAACTTTGTTGTTTAAGATTAGACCACTTAGTATATAGGCGAGTATTATACACATATTTAATAGTTTTACTTTGATTAAGTTTAAGATTTATTCTTTATCCACACTAAATAGACCTTGCGGTTCAACAACCGACCGAATACTAAATAATAGCTTGTGAAGTATAGGAGTTTAACTTATTTAAATTGTTTTCTAATTTCTTATCAACAAAAATATTTTTGAAAACCGCAAAGACTCAAAGTACTCGGTATAATAGGCAAGCTAGTTGTTGATGGTTATATTATTTATTTATAAAAAATATATTTTCCACAATTAATTTCCTCTCACTTCTTTTGTAGGATGGAAATATTAAATGGAGAGTACGAATTTTGAGTAATCGATATTTTATTGATAATAAAATTTGAACAACCGATATTATATCGAGAACGCTAAACAACTGACTTTACAACCATCTCAATATTATATAAGAAACTTGAGCAGAATAAATCAATTTTACAGCATAAATATTTTATGTACCTCATGAACTAATGATTAATTGCAATCAAGTTCGGTACACTTGTAGCGAATATTGCGTACAAATCATTTTTATACTCTCGCAACAAATGTTGCTAGAGAGTATTATAGTTTTGTTCACATAACGGTTGTTTGTAACACCCAAAACTTAACGAGTTAGGTATAGGGTTATATATACCAAAGGGATCAGGGTGAAGAGTGGAGTTCAAATCCGAATGTCTGTCTGTCCGTCCGTCCGTCCGCCGGTCCGTCCGTCTGTGCAAGCTATAACTTGAGTAAAAATTAAGATATCTTGATGAAACTTGGCACACTTATTTCTTGGCACCATAGGAAGGTTGCTTTCGAAAATGAGCAAAATCGGACCACTGCCACGCCCACAAAATGGCGAAAACCGGAAACACATAAAGTGCCATAACTAAGCCATAAATAAAGCTATGGAAATAAAATTTGGTACGAAGGATCGCGCTATGAAGGAGCATATTTGGATGTAATTTTTTTGGGAAGGTGGGCGTGGCCACGCCCTCAAATAGGTTTTTTGTACATATCTCGGAAACCAATAGAGCTATATAAACCAAACTTTCTGCAGTCGTTTTTTTAGCCATTTCTTAACACAGTCCAAAAAAGAAAGAAATCGGATAAGAACCACGCCCACCTCCCATACAAAGGTTAGGTTGAAAATTACTAAAAGTGGGTTAACTCACTAACGAGAAACGTCAGAAACATTACATTTCACATAAGAAATGGCAGATGGAAGCTGCACTCAAATTATGGGTCACAAACCATATCTCACGAACTACTCGACCGATTTTAATGAAACTTGGTTTGTAATAGTTTCCTTACATCCCAATGATATTTACAATATATAAAGTAAGCGCTAGTGAAGATATCGGTGCAGAACTTTGCAAAAATACTATGTTTATAGTGTGGCAGCTTCATTCTAAAAATTGCCGAAATCGGACCACAGATTTTTATATATCGAACGCGAGGGCCTCGGTGCTTCTAACCTAATATTATGGTTTCCAACTTCCAATGGACTTTATACAATGACGAATATGTGGGTCAAATTGTGTATTATATAATATTAATAAAGTTAAATAAATAAATTGCGAGAGTATAAAATGTTCGGTTACACCCGAACTTAGCCCTACCTTACTTGTTAGAATAAAACTTTGCACAAATGCCGCATCGGAAGTGTAGCACGGCTCATCTAGAATTGGTCAAAAGCGGGTCATAACTTTTAAAGAACCCTAATAACGAATATGAGAACCTCCGGAATATATTTCTCTGTCTTTGAGCCTTTCAAGTATAAAATGTTCGGTGAATTTTGAATTAAGTTCTCCATTACTCGTTAGATAAATATTTCTGTTGAATTCATGTCTAAGAAGTGACTAGGCAGATAATGCTGAAACTCCGAGCAGATTTCCGAGTGTTATTCTAAAACTTGATAACTGCAATGAAAATATAAAGGTCAATTCAACAAAGTATATGGATTCAGAATTCGGTCAAAGTCTAAGTTATAGGAAAGGAACTTTCCTACACATCAAAACCTCAACAGCACGAAGTATTAGTACGAAATATGTAGACTTTCCTAAAACAGACTGGCAATGCCGAAACTGTCATGTTGAAAAAAGGTTTCTATGAAATCCATCAGCGAAACTTAAACTTATCACATCTCCACATAAGTACTTGAACAGTTCGGTAAAACTCAGTATCTGTTGGTGGAAGCGCCAAAAAGTGTAATTTACATTATGAATTTCCAATTAAACATGAACCCATAACAAAGCAGCTTTTGTGACTTGTTTGGTACAAATCATTATAGAAACTGATATACATACAAAGAAAAAATTTTTTTTTTGTTTTCGTACATGAAATTTTATATTGTTTTCATATTGTTTCCGTTGAACTACAAAATAATTTTGATAATCTTCTTATAAGTGAAAAAATTGAAATTCCGCATTATTTACGTGCATACAGGTCAGTCTCACCGCCATGTGTATAAACATATTTGTTTTTCAATTTGGAAATTTTCTAATTCAATTGTTTGCCAATCTGCTGAATTCACTGCTCACACTCGAGCACACGAGACGCTCTACACTCATATGTTGCTAACATATATGTATATAACACACACACACACCTACACTATATTGGGTATTTTTCTGCTGCTCCGCATACAACCTGCCACCATAGTTATGTTATCGACGAATTTTTACCTTCCATATATTTTTCGTCGTTGTTGCTGTTTTTTTTTTTTGGCAAATAAGCGCTTAATAGGTTTTTGAACAAAATCCCATACATTCGGGTAGATTGCACATGTTATGCTGACCCCACACCCATCCACTCGATATCAATTGCCGTGTGTATGGACTGGTTATGTGCCACCGTATATACATACATATATGTGTGTGTGTGTGTTTAGAAAGTGTTTCTGCAGCAATAAATTGATATTCTTGCTATTCTCCATCGACGTTTTTCTGGTCACTCTGCCGCTTTCCCGCTACTTTCCCGTTGTTTTAGCAGCTTAGCTCGAGAAATTTTTACCATCCAGCGGCAACTTCTACCCTTCGGAATTACTTGCAATAAGTGGTACGAGTTCTTATTTGTTCCTGGCATGTTTAATAGAGACTTTTAATTGAGTTTATTTTCCGCTTTTTACCCTTTGGAAATTGGCTTCGCTTTCCTTGCAGTTTACTTCGATGTGTGCTTTCGTTTTCTATTGACATATCATCGTTTGTCGGTTAATGAATTGGTTCTGTGTGTGTTTCTTAAATATTGATTTAACCTATGAAATTGAAACCGAAAATTTAAATTGAATATTTTTAATATATGCCGTCAATATGCACTTTGCCACACAAGTCGAGTAAGTTGAAGGAAGAACTAATAAAGAGTTATGTATAAATTAGAAGGTATATATTTAAGTAGCAGATATATATATGTATATTTGCATATATTTTTTTGGGTTTCTACGTGAGTTTAGAAAACATATCTACTTAATTAATAAGCATCTTTAGAAAACAGTTATTTGTTTGAATTTCTTTTGTCGGTAGAGGTCGCTACAAAAGCTATATTCGTCATCCAGCAGAATTTCAAAGACTTCCTCCTCTACTTGGTCAACAATTGTATTTCCCAATAGTTTTTCATGGATAAGATGCAATTTTGAAACTCTCTCAGTTTCTAGTTTTTGAAAGTAATTTGGACGTATGCATTTTCTAAACCTATATGGCATTTTTAACTGGTGTAACCTATTT
Source organism: Zeugodacus tau (assembly GCA_031772095.1). Lineage (NCBI taxonomy): Eukaryota > Metazoa > Arthropoda > Insecta > Diptera > Tephritidae > Zeugodacus > Zeugodacus tau. The sequence continues at coordinate 57,804,121 of CM062652.1, forward strand.
CAATGCTCAAGATGCTCAGATCTAATACTTCGATGAGCGAGAAAGATACTTCAAAAACGTTTCTGCCTTATTATTAAAGAAAAGAAAAAGCAGTGAGAGTTTCCGAGTTTTAAATCCATGGGTACTGGGGTTATACTTTGAAAACCTCGTCAATATAGATGCTCAACATGGAACTTCTTAGGACTAAACTGGCCAAATAAAAGAATACCTTCAATACCAATCGAAATTTAATGGGATATTATTTTAAAATTAGAATATTAGTTCCCTTTGAGTGAAATATGTAAAAAACAAGTAAGGAAAGGCTAAGTTCGGGTGCAAACGAACATTCTCGCAATTTGTTAATACAGTGTTTTTAAGATAACACACAATTTGACTCATATATTCATTATATATAGTATATGAGGACTGAGGTAATTTCTGAACCGATTTCACTATTAAGCCCATCGTATTTTTGAAAAACCTATAATTAGGTATGTGGGATCTAGGGGAAGTTATGAACCGCTTTTTAACCATTTTTAGTACAGAGACTATTTCCAATGAATTAAATTAAGATATCTGAGAGATTTACAGATATTTTCGGTGAAAAATTACCCGAAGGCACTGAATTCTGCAAATTCGATATCCGGACATCAAAAAGTTATAGTCCGATTTCTAAATTTTTTTCACAAGTTAAGATCTGATACTGATCACATACAGTAGTTGTGTAAAGTTTTATAACACTATCTGCTTTGGTTCGTTATGTACTATATATGTATATTGTAAAGTGAAGGAATGAGATAAAATTCAAAATTGAGTTATGTGGGAAGTGGTCGTGGTTGTGAACCGATTTCACCCATTTTCCACACATGTCATCAGGGTGTCAAGAAAATGCTATATACCGAATTTCATTGCAATCGGTCGAGTAGTTCCTGGGGTAAGGTATTTGACCCATAAGTGGGCGACGCCACGCCCATTTTCCATTTTGTAAAAAATCTGAGTACAGCTTCCTTCTGCCTGTTACAACTTGCACAGGAGGACAGACGGACGGACAGACATCCGGATCTCTTTGGTATAAATATTTGACTCTATATCTCACTCATTTAGTTTTAGGTGTTACAAACAACAGTTATGTGAACAAAACTATAATACTCTTTTATCAACTTTTATTGCGAGAATATAAAAAGTAGTCCTTGCTTCTTCTGATGGATTTCAAATCAAACTCACTCTCTTAAATATTTGTGCAGATCGCCACACCTAAACAACTGAAATCATTTCTGTCTGCTCTCTCTCTCTCTATCTCTATCTCTATCTGCAGACAAATTCTTATCTAACCTCAATTAATACCTCAGCCATACTCTGCCTGCCGAAACCACTGCTGCAATCGATTTAATGGTACATATGAGGAGTACCAATGCCCACTTGTGTAACCGTTTGCTAATCCTGTAGCAAACACAAATATTACCATAATATTGACTAATAATTTCCGCCTAACTTCGTTGCAATCCTTGCCAAGCGCTATTGTTAGTCAGTCCACGATTGAGCGAACGCTGCTGGCTGTGCCGGGTGCGCAATTAATTGCTTTCTATGAAGTGATAATTTATTACAACACCAGCAAAATGGGTAGACCGAGTGGCAGCATTAACTCGCACTGAGTGCAACAAAAAGCGGTTTCAAGCTGAGATGATTAACAACAACAACTGTAACATATTCAATTACAACAACAAACGATTGTACGAATTTAAGCTTGAAGTACGAAATGAGCTAGCTGATTTGGTAGAATACTGCGGAAAAGATTGTAGAAGCGTGTGTGAAAATAATCCCGTTAGGTTGAAAAAGGACACACGCAGACTTGCCTGTTGTTGGGTGGGAAGGGTGATAGAGAAAATGTTGCAGGCAAATTGTATATGGCTTGAAAGCACATAAGGGCTTAGTATGCAGTGTTGTTAAGCAGCAGCAAGCGAAGAAGCGCGGGGTCAAGCGGAAACCAATTGTTTTGAATTGTTATTTTCTTGCTCTCTTGGGTGAGTAAGAAAAGCGTGGGTATGTCAAGAGGAGTTAGTTTGTGTAAATGTTTGGTTATAAGATGTGGTGTGGAAGAAAGGGTGGTCAAAAGCCACAAAGAGCGTTCAAGAGTATTCAAGTGCCGCCGGGAGACGAAGAGAAGGGGAAGCAAGGGGTATTTAATATGAAAGTGAGCGCTTATATATATTCGTACAACACTCCCGCACTCGTTTTCCTCAAACAAAAGTTCACACATGAGCTTCGTTCGAAACCCAGCTGCCCGCCACTCGCAGCAAATCTGATTAAGCGCTTAAGCGAAGTGCTGTGCAATACATACTTGCATGCATTTCCGTACGCCCACACAGCATTTGCCAGCATGTTTAATGCATTTTACGTCATATTTTCCAACCCTCTTAGCGCTGACCTGTGCAACGCTGGCGCTCTTCACCCCTGCTCAACAAACAGCTTGCCACACGAGCCAGCTCGGTATATATGTGGCACGCATTACTGCTGGCAGCCGTTATTATCTCACCAATTCCATCTCTGGCATATTTTGAAAATTTTCAAATTTCACTCGACTTTAGTCTGCTTTTCGGCGTATTACAACGCTTTAGTCGGCTTTGCCTCAGCGTCAATGTTAGCGCCGGCCGCTGGTGGCCGTTCTGTGCCAACCCAACTAATATGCAATAAATTTTATCAACGCATTTAATCAGTTATAATTCCATGCAACATGCACATAACGGTGCAATTGTCTATGTATTAGTGTGTATTTTTATTGCCATTTTGAAATTTCAGTTGGGTGGCGAGTGTGTTTGTGCAGCGACCTTCTGAATAGTTGATTTCTATTATAAAATATTTTTTGTTTTGGCAAAGTTTTGTACTTTACTCTAGCATGTTATTATAGTAGAAGGGCATGAAATCGAAAATATGAATTTATATGATATTTTTGACTGTCAGTAGTATTCATTTCGAATTTCGGAAATAATAAAATTTCAATTTTTAGTAAAAATAGAGATCTACTGATATAGTTAAATTCTCTACTATCGTTCACTAATCTTAGTCGAATATCTAGTATTCTCGAAACATTCAGTTAATGTGACGTTAGATTACATTCTAGTTTATTAACAGCTAATGCTCTAAAAGATTGTATATTACATTAGTGAGTACAAGATATCAACATTTATACACCATTTTAAAGATAGTTAAGATCACCATATAGTCTATTTAGAATGTTCCGTTTCTATATATCTCAATAATATGATAAACTCGGTACAACCTTTGTACTTGTATTCTTAATGCAGAAATTCTGAAGATATACATATATATTCCCAGTCAAAATTTAACATGCCATTAAAATGTGGACTTTTCAAAATACTATTATAATCTAAATTCCTTTAAAGGAGAGTTCTTTGCTATTAAGAGTATTTTTGAGCAAGTAAGGAAGTACCCTTATTCGGGTGCAACCGAACAATTTATACTCTCGCAATTTATTTATTTCATTTTTATCAAACAATTCGTCGATATATTCGACATAAAGTCCGTTAGTATAACGAAAATCTTTATATATAATTCATTGAAGATGGAATAATTGCTAGATCGATTTCAACTATTTTTGCCACCAAACTTCTTTAATTCAAAGTTTTTACGTTCACTTAATTAAAAGTAAAGGTAATGTAAAAAGTCTACCGGAAGTTTGAAAATCCATACATGAGGAATATATACTTATATGGGGGCTAGACGAAGTATTAACTTTGTTTTGGTCATTTTTCGAACCTTTATATGAATAACAAGTAAGGAAAGGCTAAGTTCGGGTGCAACCGAACATTTTATACTCTCGCAATTTATTGCTATTTTTTATTAAGAAAATACACAATTCGACCCATATATTCGGCATAAATATATTTCACATATTAACCGTTTTATAAGCTATTAAGCTCATCGGATTTTTGAAAATCATATAATTAGGTATTCTCATACATTCATATATAAGGGAAGTTATGACCCGATTTTAACATATTCTGGTACAGAGACACACTATTAGAAGAAAAATATCTCCTCTGAATTGAATTAAGATAACTGAGAGATTTACCGAAATTTTCGGTGAAAAGTTACCATGGGGCACTGAGTTCTTCATATTCTATATCCGGGGTATTGAAAAGTTATAGTCCGATTTCGAAATTTTTTCACAAGTGATGCCACATATCATATACAGTATTTGTGTAAAGTTTTATTTCGCTATCTTCATTGGGTCCTTATGTATATATTATAAAGTGAAGGAATAAGATGAAATTCAACAAGTAAGGAAAGGCTAAGTTCGGGTGTAACCGAACATTTTATACTCTCGCAATTTATTTATTTAACTTTATTTATATTATATAATACACAATTTGACCCACATATTCATCATATATATTGTATAAAGTCCATTGAAAGTTGGAAACCCTAATATTAGGTTAGAAGCACCGAGGTCCTCGTGTTCGATATATGGGACCTTGAAAACCTAGGGTCCGATTTTGGCGATTTTTAGAATGGGGCTTCCACACTATTAACATAGTATTTGTGCAAAGTTCTGCATCGATATCTTCACTAGTGCTTCCTTTATATATTGTAAAGTTAACGATTCAGATCGTCTTCAAAGTTCTGGTATATAGGAAGATGGCGTGGTTGTGAAGCGATTTGGCCTATTTTCACAACATATCATTGGGATGTAAGAAAACTATTACAAACCAAGTTTCATTGAAATCGGTCGAGTAGTTCCTGAGATATGGTTTTTGACCCATAAGTGGGCGATGCCACGCCCAATTTCCATTTTGTAAAAAATCTGAGTGCAGCTTCTATCTGCCATTTCTTATGTGAAATTTAGTGTTTCTGGCGTTTTTCGTTACTGAGTTAACTCACTTTTAGTAATTTTCAACCTAACCTTTGTATGGGAGATGGGCGTGGTTATTATCCGATTTCTTTCATTTTCGGACTGTATAAGGAAATGGCTAAAATAAACGACTGCAGAAAGTTTGGCTTATATAACTTTATTGGTTTGCGAGTTATATACAAAAAACCTATTTGGGGGCGGGGACACGCCCACTTTTCCAAAAAAATTACATCCAAATGTGCCCCTCCCTAATGGGATCCTATGTTCCAAATTTCATTTTCATAACTTTATTTATGGCTTAGTTATGACACTGTATATGTTTTCGGTTTCCACCATTTTGTGGGCGTGGCAGTGGACCGATTTTGCCCATTTTCGAAAGCAACCTCCTCAGGGTGCCAAGGAACATGTGTTCCAAGTTTCATTAAGATATCTTAATTTTTACTCAAGTTATCGCTTGCACGGACAGACGGACAGACGGACAGACGGACAGACGGACGGACGGACAGACGGACGGACAGACATCCGGATTTCAAATCTACTCGTCATCCTGATCATTTATGTATATATAACCCCATATCTAACTCTTATATTTCTTGGTGACACAAACAACCGTTAGGTGAACAAAACTATTATACTCTGTGCAACAGGTTGCGAGAGTATAAAAATGAGTTATATGGGAAATTGTCGTGGTTGTGAACCGATTTCGTCCATTTTTCACACGTGTCATCAGAGTGTCAAGAAAATATTATATACCGAATTTCATTGAAATCTGTCGAGTAGTTCCTGAGATATGGTTTTTGACCCATAAGTGGGCGATGCAAAGCCAATTTTCCATTTTGTAAAAAAGTCTCAGTGCAGCTTTCTTCTGCTATTATTTCTGTGAAATTTAGTGTTTCTGACGTTTTTCGTTAGTGAGTTAACCCACTTTTAGTAATTTTTAACCTAACCTTTGTATGGGAGGTGGGCGTGGTTATTATCCGATTTCCACTATTTTCATGGTGTGTGGTGGGGTACGTAGGAGAACCGACTGCAGAAAGACTGGTTTATATATCTTTATTGGTTTGCGAGATATATACAAATAACCGATTTGGGGGCCACACCCACTTCCTCAAAAAAATTACAACCAAATATGCCCCTTCCTTTTGCAAAGGATCGCAAAGCAAAGGATTCCAAATTTTACTTTTATAACTTTATTTATGGCTTAGTTATAACACTTTATAGGTTTTTGGTTTTCGCCATTTTGTAGGCGTGGCAATGGTCCGATTTTGCTCATTTTCGAAAGCAACCTCCTCAGGGTGTCGAGGAATACGAGCTTCGTTAAGATATCTCAATTTTTACTCAAGTTATCCGTTGCACGGACAGACGGACGGACGGACAGACAGACATCCGGATTTCAACTCGTCTCGTCATCCTGATCATTTTGATATATATAACCATATATCTAACTCGATTAGTTTTATGACTTACAAACAACCGTTATGTGAACAAAACTATAATACTCTCTTAGCAACTTTTGTTGCGAGAGTATAAAAATTATCCACAAGCACTGAGGTTCTCATATTCGATATCTAAGTCCTTAAAAGTTATAGCCCCATTTCGATCTCACACTAGAAATGGAGTGTCTGTGTAAAGTTATGTTCCGAAATCTTCACCAGCGCTTAATTTATATATTGTAAAGTGAACGAATGAAATGGACTTCAAAATTGCGATATAAGGAAAGTAGGCGTGGCTGTAACGTATAAACATTTTTCCAAACTATACCATTGTGATGCCAATTATCCGTCGAATTTCGTTGAAATTGAACGAGTAGTTTCTGATTTCAAATCTACTTATCGCCCTGATCACTTTGGTGTATATGTATAACTCTAACTCGTTTAGTTTTGAAACTAACAAAGTACCGTCAAAAGAACAAATTACTCTGTTCACCATGATGCGATAGAACTTTTGCACGTATAAAATTCCAAACCTGCCCTTTACTGGATAGGGCAGCTCGCTTCTGTGGCACGGGATCATAGATATGGAAACCTCTGAATTCAAGAGAACCGGAGAACCGTAAGGAGTTACTGCTCTGTTTATCAAGTTTACTTAGAAAAGGCTTCGCTTCTGTGGCACGGGATCATAGATATGGAAACCTCTGAATTGAAGAGAACCGTAAGGAGTTACTGCTCTGTTTATCAAGTTTACTTAGAAAAGGCTTAACTGAGATTGTATTTGAATGAAACATTGACTGCCTAAAGACGTTTTCACTTCTGAATGGTAGTAACAATATCTATTGCTGCATCATGGAAGCCATTCATGATATACCACCACTAAATAATCAATTTGGCAACGCTAACTCCGAGATATTTTTAACAACTTAGCCAGGATAATTACTGTTACATACCCTTACTATCAGGCTAGTTCTATAATTCACTTCCTACTGAAATTCAAGCAAATTCACTTTCAATCCGATCCTAAGGTGCACTAATTTTGCTTTTCACATTACACATTTTTTTTTAATTTTCACTTTCACTCGGATTGCAGAACCTGCCTGTATATCTCATTATGTATCTTGTGGCCAGTTGATCTCAAACTGCAGAAAAAAAGATTGCTCAGGTTCTGTCTGGACACGATATATAGATTACATGACTCGGAAAGGCAAATATGAAATGTGGAAAATAGCAGGAGTTACGCTGACTTTAAGACACTTTATAAAATGCCTTGCCTCTTTTTCATATGAAAAGCTCAGTTTCAGTAATGTTTCTTGAAAAACTCCTACAGAGCAAGTCTCCGAAATCTCGAGCTTTTGCATGTCCTTATGGCTGCTTATTGAGCCGTATTTAAAAGTCGGCAGTATATAATGGTTAAAAATTTAAGGCAGATCCTCTTAAACTATTCTGATGTTCATAAAGTTGGGTCGAATTGAATTTTGGAAATTTTCAAAACTTCACCAACAGCAAAGCAATTATTTAAAATCCATAGAATTCGACTTTGTACTGCCGATCAACGTACTCTGCTGCAGCGCATAAATACTTTCAAGTCACTCTCATGATTATGATTAGCTGCATTGTTCTAATGTACAGTTAGATTTACGATGCAAAACACATTGTTAACCGAATGTCCTCACACACACACAGAGCATACCGAAGGGAATAAAATGAATTTATGACGCGTATTTAATGTGACAAAACGGAAATGAAATTTCGCAATAAAACATTCTGACGACGGCGTTAGTGGCGCTGATACGGAAATCCAGCGAGAATCCGCGTCAATGACAGATTTTCACAGATTTTGTAGTTTATTACAATGGCAGAGCGTATAGAGTGCTATCAGTGTTTATTTGTATTAATAATTTTATGTTATTAACTCTGTGTGTGTGTGTGTGTATGTATGTGTTTACTTACTTTTGTACGCCAATATTTATGCACTCCGCATGTTTGGCGTATAGTTTCGTATTATTATTTATTTGATTTTGCGCCGTCATAATAATTTGTCATCAGACTGAAAGTTATTTGCGCCGAAAAGCAAGCAACAGCAATAGCCGGCCGGTTAGTCGTGGCAGTACAATGAGCCAGCAAACTCAATGGGGTCATAAAAGTCTACACTCCTGTTGTTATTGTTATTGTTAATCTTATTTTTGCTATTGGTATTGTTGTTGTTGTATTAGTGGCACTGGCGACAGGCGACTATATTGTTTTTTTATTTTATTTTTGCTTTTCCTTATACGAGTGGTCATTAAATTTATCATTTCTGCGACAGTTCCGCTATAATAATAATAATAAAATATTTTTACTATTTGTTGTTTGTTTGTGTTGTTGCCGCGTTACGCCCACGTACTTGGAGGAAATGCAAGTTTTCATACACAAAGTTTATTTAGTAGTTGAAGAGTACGAACGCATATTTATAGGCACTTTGTATTGCTGTACTGCATACTTTTTGGCGCAAAGTTATATGACTTGGGAAGATTTTTGTGGTAATTAGAAATATCTTCTCTGACAGAGTACCTTAACCAACCAATCTTAAACACCCTTATGTGAGCTGTGACTGATCTATATCTATATCTATATCTATATCTATATCTATATCTATATCTATATCTATATCTATATCTATATCTATATCTATATCTATATCTATATCTATATCTATATCTATATCTATATCTATATCTATATCTATATCTATTTGAGAAATGTCCTATATCCTGCCAGTGAAAAACTATATTGAGGCTTCTCCAGTAATTTTAGTTAAAACTTCTTCGAATTTAAACTACTAAATGTAACATTAATGGTATTTTATATATCCTGCGCTCCGCTACAGATATTTCTATATTTAATCCCCTACCCATGCTCCCAATGCAGCGTCGCCTGCGAGTTAACGAAAATATTAACTGCTACAATTTTACAACCATGTCACCGAATGATTTACGAGCGGCCAAACCAAGTGAGCGCAAATGAAAATTGTGTACGGCTCACCAAAGGACATTCCTACAAAGGCATGTGATGTACTTAAACGAGGCCAGAAGTGTGTGTGCGTGTGTGTATGTGACATGTGCCGGAACATTTTGGTGTGTTCGTTGGTCACCACAAAACACAGGAAGCACGGAAATGAGCGCTTGTCGCCAATATGAATACGATGCCAGAGTGGAGGGGGGCCGAAGCGGATTCAAAGTGTAGCGCCGTTATAGCGTATGGAAAAAAGTGTTGTTGGCGCAACAGCACAAATGATCAGCAGTCACCAAAGTTGAAGTAAAAAAAAAAGTGGTCCACTTGGTATGAGGCAACATGTACGGCAGTAAGCAATGAAGATTGCAGGATGAAGGCTCATATGAGTGGACAGTTATGAGCCGACTGTTCGTTCGTGTGTGGGTTTTTTTGTTTTTGTGTAACGTTCCAGCTTGTGGTCAACGAAAAACTTAGATCCGAACAGGCAAACTATGACAGCCACACATTGGTCGACGGCGGATAATAAAGGATAAACTTGTAAAACACTCGAAAAGTGGGGATAATGCGGAGAGGCGCTCTAACGGCAACGGGTAACATGCGGGATGCCATATTGTGTGCGCCGACAACAGTTATGTGTGCTTAACGTTAGCGTCGCTGGCATTGTCCTCAAAACTAGACACGTGCCGTGGATGCTGAGTGTGCCAAACTCCTTTATTACTGTATACTCTCCTGTTGTTATTGTTGTTGCCGCTTTCGAAACATTCAAGTTCAACGAAAGAGTTCGCGAGAAAAGTCCTTAAAAAAGCTGAAAGAATGTGCGATGAAAGCGTAACTAAATGACAAGACGGAAAAGAGGTGTGCGCAGTCGGGGTTTGTTAGATGAAATTTCTACTAAACAAAGTATAGAAGTTCACTGGGAAATAAAAACCGTGAAATTTGTATTTTTTATCTGCGTTGAACTTTGGATGCTTAACTTCACCACAGTGTTAATTAATTGTGGACAACTATAAGGCCAGACGCCGAGAGATTAGCGTGTACTTTATATGAAGTAGGTTTGCACGGACTTAACCAAACTTTCAGGTAAATGGTGATAATATGTGAAATAATTAAAAAAGTAAAAAAGTAATATGCTACTTTTTAAGGATCTATTTAATAAGGATCTCTAAATTAGGGCTTGAAAATTTTCTCAAGAAACCGAAAGATATTCCGCCCTAGATTTTTTTCCGACCATTGGACGAGGCAATAAGAGTCTGTGCTAATGCATTAGTACTTCTGACACATTTTTTGACGAAGTGTCTGCCAATTGTCATTTTTATACTCTCGCAATAAAGTTGCTAAAGAGAGTGTAATAGTTTTGTTCACACAACTTGAGTAAAAATTGAGATATCTTGATGAGACTTGGTACACGTGTTATATGGCACCATAGAAAGAGCATTCATAGTGCAAAGAGCAATTGTGGATGTATTTTTTTTGGGAAAGTGGGAGTGGTCCCGCCCCCTTCTAACTTTTTTGTACATATCTCATAAACTGTTAAAGCTATATCAAGGAAACTTTCTAGAGTCGTTTCTTTTAGGTACTTCCTTATACAGTCCAAAATTGGAGGGAATCGGATTATAACCACGCCCATCTCCCATACAAAGGTTATGTTGAAAACTACTAAAAATGCTTAAATTCAGTAAGGAAACCCATTAGAAACCATAAATTACATTATAAAGGGGGTACAGAAGAGCTGCACTCAAAATGGTATATACAATTTTAAATGGGCGTGGTTCCGCCCACTTATAGGTCAAAAACCATATCTCCGAAACTACTCGACCAATTTCAATGAATTCGGTTTATAATATCTTCCTAGCTTCCCAATGATATGTTGAGAAAATACATAGTACAAATCGGATCACAACTACGCCTACTTCCTATATACCAGAACTTTGAAGACGATCTGAATCGTTTACTTTACAATATATAAAGTAAGCACTAGTGAAGATATCGGAACAGAACTTTGCACAAATACTGCATTTATAGTGTGAGATTGCCTTTCTAAAACTCGCCGAAATAAGATAATAAGATTTCAAGGCTCCATATATAAAAAATGAGGACCCCAGCGCTTCTAATAAATTTTTTACCGAAAATATGGGTAAGTATCTCATATATTTTGAAGAAAGTCAAAGGGCATATTTTTCTTCCAATAATTTGTCTTCGTACTAAAAATTTGTGAAATCGGGTCATAACTTCTCCTAACTCCGATATACCTAATTTTAGGGTTTCCAACTTTCAAAGGACTTTATACCACGAAATTGTGTGTAAAATTTTGGGTTATATTAATAAAATTAAATAAATAATTTGCGAGAGTATAAAAACTTAGTCCTTCCTTACTTGTTTTATTATGTTGATGTACAATATAAAGTGATGCCCGATATAACTTTCAGCTGTAAAGAGCTAAATAAAAATAAATAGATAATATTTTGAAGACATTAATGTCAAATGACAAATGACTGGATGGACTTTAAACCGAATATATGTATAAATATCACAACAACAACTAGAGTGTTTGCGGTTTTCACAAACACTTTTCTTGATAAGAAATTAACGAACGATTTCAATAAGTTTAAATCCAATATTTCAAAACTCATTGTTTAGTATTTCGACAACTGTAAGTTATTCTGCAAGGTCTATCTAGTGTGGAAGAAAAGGCAAACTAAACCTATTATATATGTGGGATCGACAGACGAACATAAGACAACTAGAAGTGGACGCAACTTTTAATACTTTTAATACTTACTCCTACTCAAACACGACACTGCAACCTGACGAACAACAACATAAGAACTTGACGAAAATAACGCTCGGACTGTAGAACGTACGAGTACGAACGGAGAGTCGTTTTCTAGTCACCAAACGGAAAGGTCTACCATATTTTACCATCAACTAAAGTATCTATTAATTTTAATTTATTATTAAACTACATTATAAATTGTATTGAATAAATTCGGTTTGTCATCAAACATACTCCGTCTTTGAATACAATTTATTTATTGAGTTCGTTATTTGTCATCAAACATACTACGACTCCACATATATGTATATAATACTCGCATATATACTAATAATAAACAATAACTTTGACTGCCGAATCGAAGTCTTCCGAACTTATCGATCAATAACATCACCGAGTAATTATTTGTGATTATAGAAAATCAATTAATTGTTTTACTGACGACGAACTCTGTGATATTTACATGAGCTTGGATTCAAAAGGCCGCGAAAAGTTAGCGATTTGTCCAAAAGATACAAAACTAAATATTACTTTGCTAAACGAGGCAAGTTATTTGAAAAAAAATCATTGCAAAGACATCAAAGCGGAACAAACTTTAATAACTATAAATGAATTGAATAAACTCACCTTTGTTGCCCACCACCAGCTACAAATCGTTTAAATATCCATATTCGTATTAAACAAGTTCTTCATCTACAACTAATTGCAACAACCGAAAGAGATCTTTTCCAAACTACAGATTTTTTTATCCAAGAGAATTTCAATCGAAAACGCTTAAGATTCGCATACAAGGTCCAGTGAATAACTGCATAGTGTCACGCAAATTGATAGATGAATATTTAATATTCTTAAACCAGCTCAGGCAGTTTGACTTAGCCGAAAATAATTGTCAAAAGTTTAACGAAAATATATTTGAACCATTTACGAAATTGAATTGGCTAAATTTAAGCAGCAATGAAATTAATGAATTGCCATCGAAACTATTTTCCCAACAACATAAACTTATAATACTGGATCTTAGTTATAATTTATTGACACGTCTACCGCCTGAACTCTTCCCGAAAACTCTTTCCCTATGGCAGTTGAAGCTGAACGGCAATCATTTGCACCAACCCGAAAATCTTATGGCAACTCTACAGCCGTTACATTACCTGCATTGGTTAGACTTAAGCGAGAACAAGCTGGAAACCATTGCTTTGAATAGATTATTAACAAATATCAAACCAAATACACCTATGACTTTAGATTTGAGTCACAATCTTCTGCGCGAGCTTAATATGGAACGTCAAAATGGCTGACAATCCCGTCGTGTGCGATTGCAGTTTAGCGTGGATTTACAATACTAATTATCGCGCGCTTTTTACTAATTTTCAGGGTAAAAAGACGTCAAATAAACTACTAACGGAAGTATCCCACAAACTGCGACTGTTACACACAACCTGATTGGCTGACCATCAATTGCAACGGTAGACAACTCGACGTTATCGAACAGTTGCCACGCCCCGAGCAAGTTAATCGCACGAGTTCAATACTCGATATTAGCGTTAATCAGCTGACCGTTTTGCCCGCGAACACCATCTTCGGCTATGCCAACGTTACGCAACTTAACGCTTCGTTCAACAAAATCACAAATGTCAGCCTCTTCCAACTGCCCGCCAATTTAACGGTTTTAGTTCTACGTAGTACTCGCCTAACAACTTTAAGCGCTGACTTGTTAAGCGGACTTCTCAATGACAGCGACAAACTACAGTTTTTGTATTTGAGTGGAAATTATTGGATGTGTGATTGTGCTGCGCAGCATTTGTTTTACACCCTACGCGCTCAAAGGTTACGGATACCCGATGCTGAGTTGCTAGACTGCGATAATCTAAAGAATGTTACACTGCTCACAGCAAATGTGGACGGCTTGTGTCAGGCTGTTGAAGGTTCGCCGTATTTGACCGCAAGTGTCACTACCGCAGTATTAATATTTATCATTATTTTTCTTCTGCTTATCGCATTATTTTATAAATATAATTTGGAAGTGAAAGTCTGGCTACATGCTCACCAGAGAACGGCATTTGCTGAATGAAAAACATTCGTACGCGCTCAACAGCCGAATAATCACACTGTTCGGATCAGCCGATCAAACTTGCCTGAGCTCACATTTTCGTTGTTGATTTTAAATTCACTCGTGTGTGTGCGAGTTTTTACTTCACTCCGAGTTTGTTCGGCTCGTGTTCAATATAATGATTTCGGGCGCTTGCTCATTCGGTTCAACAATCATTGTTTTGAATAAAACAACACTCAACTCGCAAAAATCAACTCGTATGATTTTACTCATGCGCGCAGCAAGCGGCACTTTTTCTGCACAGATGAAATGTGAGAAGAAGAACAAGACAAGCTACAACAACAAACTGCATAGAAATTGTTACGGTACATGCAGTCGTAACGCTCACATCGTGTCGTCTTGTCGCTAATTGTTTACTCATAATCGATCAACTCAAATTGAACCGAATGATGCTTTCGTCAACACAGGCTCATTTTATTGAACGCTGACTTTTGTTCAGTGAGTTGAATTGAGTGAGAAATTTTAAACCGAGGACTCAAAATCCAAAGAATGATGTGTACGGCAAATTGAGTTGATTTTTACTCATCACTCTGTTTTTTTCAGTGAGTTAAGTTGAATGAAAAAGTTCGCGTATGAGTAAATCAAGAAAATAGTGATTTTTGCAGTTCTCTGATGCTCACAATATATTGACTTGTTGTATAAAAGAATCCGAATTGGATACGAATAAAAAATTCGATGCTTTCATATCGTATGCTCATCAAGATGCTGACTTCGTCAAGCATACCCTACTGCCGCGACTTGAAGAGTGCGAAGATCCACCATTTCTCATATGCACACACGAACGTAACTGGCTACCGGGGGCCTATATACCGGAACAGATTATCGAATCGGTCGATCAGTCACGTCGTACGATCATAGTGCTGTCGCAGCACTTCATTGAATCGGATTGGGCGCGCATGGAGTTTCGCACAGCTCATCAGAACTCATTGAATGAAGGTCGTACGCGCGTAATTCTTGTGAAATACGGTGAAATTACGAACAACGTGTTATTGGATAAGGAATTGAGGGCATATTTACAGATGAACACATACTTGGATTGGGAAGATCCCAGATTCTGGGATAAATTACGCTATGCCATGCCACATAAAGCGGCGGGTAGAGAACGGAATACCGATATGCTGGATGTCAATGGACGAATGTATGTAATGGGACAAGTTGAGTTGAATGGTTTGCGTGCCATTAATTGACGAAATATTTGGTGTTGTAGATGCTTAAAATAATGCACCCATTCATCTGTGAAACAGAAAGTATAAATAATTAATTGTTTCAAACTTGTTGTACTACCAACTACCACACTTACAACATCTGCACCTACTACAAAAAGGAAGAAAAACGTAGTCAAAGCGTGGGCTCTTGGAGTGCATTATCTTTAAACAATACATCGTATTCAAGTAATGTATACAATCAATTCTATTGTATTATTAATAAATAAAATATGTATTATTTAAATAAATATTTGAGTAAATAAATAAGTAATTTTTGAGGTATGTTACATGTAAACAATTTCATCTTACTGATATTTACAGTCAAAGGCATTTGGGTCCTTATATTCAGAACTTGAATTTCCTAATCAAAACTCACAAAGATTAGACTGATATTAGTTCCTGTATATGTAGATATATAAATAAACAATTTACATGTCTTAATTTTACTACTTTAATTTACTCATTATTTATTGCCTCCATTATTTAGCTATAAAAGCTCCGAATACAAAAACACACCGAAAATTGCCACAATCAAAGCTTTTTTTTATTTATGAAAAGCAAATTAAAGGCACAAAGGCCTTTGTAACGCTCACAAAGCAATAACTTTAACAAAAAAACTGCAAAGAAAAAGCCAAAGAGTAAAAGGCAAACGTTAATCGTACGAAAATTAAGCATAGAAAAGGCAAATTACAAACGTTTTATAACAAATAAGCAATATGAGCACAAAATACTATAAAAATCGCTCGAAAACAAAGCGGCAATTACGAACCAAAATCAACCAAACCACAAAAAGCAACAATAAACATGCAAATATATGCAGCTATACAATAAAGCAGTTAGCACAAAAGCAAAAATTAGCAACAAAAACAGTTGAACCCGAGCTAGCAACGGCCGAAGAATGAACAAAGCTTTGTGGTAATAGCTACAACTTTGCGAAACACCTTCTCCCATATTCGCACAAATTTCTTTGTTTCCTTTTTTTTGGTTTCTGCTGTCTTCTTCACTTTATGTTTCATTTGCTTTTTGACATAAATTTTCGGCCGTAAAATTGGTGCCAAGCAGGCCGGCTCAGTGCTGAGTTATTAAGAATTGGTGCTAGTACCAGCATACATTTAGGCGCATTTAAGTTGATTTTTAGGCTTTTATGTGGTGGCTTCTAATAAGGAAATTTATTATTGTTGTTTATACGATTTCGTGTTGACAGTTTGGGTAGGTGAAAATTTCCATATGCTTATATTATATGTGTTTGTTTTTGTAAACAAATTATTCAGGAAGCCATAGTTGATGGGTATTTTGTTTTTGGATTGTGGTAGTATGAATCTTCTGGCAGTTTGTGGTGAGTCATGCATGCTAACTTGGCTTGATATGACTAATGCGGCACACAAAATATCAAAGCGCCGTTATAATATTTAATCGACACGTATATCTATATATAATATATAAAAGAAAGTCGTGTTTGTTCAACTAAACTATTTATAACTAAACAATGGCTGAACCGATTTGGCATAAAGGAGGTAGCTTAGGGCCGGGGGAGGAAATAGGATACTTTTTAATCAATTTTCATGACGAGAATGTGCATAAAATGTGGAATAAAAAACGCAATTGACATTCCATATAAAACACAAATTTATTGTTCAAACCATCTGAGTAGGCTTACGTTTCATAAAAATGAAAACAAAACTGAAAAACGAAAAAGTTATCAGTCTCACCATCAATTTGATGATATTTTAAATTTTTTCATTCCTTCGCAGTTACACGCTTTTGAAACGCATTGACAAATTTGTGCGGTCATTACGTTCCAATTTATAAGTGAATTTTAACTTAACCGGTTTATGTTATTTCCGTGTTGCGCTTTGCTTATTGTGCCGGTTTTGCTATAATTATTGTGAAAAAATTCTAATCTAACAAGAACAAGCCGTAATGCAACTAGGATTAGATACATTGTTACTGGAAGGACTCAGCCAGAAAATGATATTGCACGTAAAGAACGCCGTGTAAATATGGCTCGACTTCGGGCTTCTCAGTGACAAAAGCAAAGAGAGACAGCCCGTGAAACGGCTCGGTTAGCTATTGGAAATCGTCGAGCAAACATCAGAGATCAACAAATAGAGTATTTTCTAAGCTCAAGAAGAAATTTTTCAACCAAAATGATTTGAATTGAGAAGCGTTCCGATACGATTGCAGTATTGATTACAGTTTGCATTGCGACAATGGAGATTGCTTGCGAGTATTGTGATGCATTGAAGTTTTCCGGTGAAACTCTAGGATTAATGTATTTATTCCTATGTTTTAACCGTATACTAGGCCGTGTGACAGTAATGTTACATACCGTAAAGACTCAATTTCTGTATTACTGTTAAAATAATTCCAATAGGATATCTATAATATAAAAAAAAACGCTAATTCTTTCTTTAGAATATTCCTTGAAATACAAGGATGGTTCTTACGGAGTTGCATTGAAATTACTCTTAAATTGCAAATCAACGAAACAACAGTCTTTAAAATTGCCAAAAAAGCGCTATAACGATTTTGCAGATATTCAAGAATTCGTTGGTGACACTGCACAGGATTTACGCGACAACCATGGAGCCATGATTCTGTTGGCAGGTGATTTGCGCCAGACTCTTCCAGTTATTGCTGGATCAACTGTTGATGACGAACTAATCGCATGCTTAAAATCATCTAATTTGTGGCGACACTTAAAGAATCGCCAATTAACAACTAACATACGAGTGTTTTTGCAACAATATCAAACTGCGATTGTAGAAGCAGTTGGAAATGGTAGAGACGCAGTTGACATCTCGACGGATTAATAACATTTCCAAAAGATTTCTGTCACTTCATGGACTCGAAAGTGGAGATTATGCATCGTATTTTTTTATGACATGAAACCACAATATAATAACCATAAATTGCTATTGAATGACCTATTTTGGTGAAAAATAAAACAAAGTTGTCGATGATCTCAATGCGACAAATTAGAATTTCGTTCCAGGAGAGTTGGTACAGCTACAAACCAATATAACGTAGTCAATTATCCCACAGTCTATTTAAAATTGGCTGTACTATCACCACTCACTTTGCAATTAAAAGTAGTATGAATTCTCATCATGCTGCGTAACATAAATCAACCTCTACTTTGTAATAAAGCAAGACTAGCTGTGAAGAGGGTAATCAATATCGTCACCGAAGCCAAAATTGAGGCAACTTTAAAATTTCCTCATTTGTTAAATACTTCAACATGCTATTAAAATATTCAAAGTTTAACAACATGTGATGATTTTCGCTTAATCGAGATCTACAAAATGTATATCAATCATTTTTAAATTTATCGGCTATAATTTCTATACGAAAGTTCACTATATTAAAAAATTTACTAATTTAAAGTATACCTTAGTCACAAAAGCATGTGGCCGGGTCTGCTAGTATTTTATATTATTAAACTCTCAAGTTGTGGTTTCGATTTTTAAGGCAGAGAAAAAACTTTGGTGAAGCATTCCAACATATTGTTTTAACTTAGTCTTTTGGCTTTATTTTCTACACAAATTAAATGTGAATTATTTAAAAATTTAAATCTTAGAATTTTATATGAAGGCTCTAGCAATGAATGCGTGTTCTTTGAGAAATAAACGCAACTTTTTCAACACGACAACAAACACACTAAGGTCTAACGTTTGAAGATATGAACCTTAAAAATCATAGACTAGACTGAAGAATGATAACGACTTTATTGATTTATAAACCGCATTATACATCTGGAGGACTTTTTTTATAAGAAATTAGGTGCTTACAGCTCGCTTTGTTAAAATCTTATTAGGAATAAGGTATATATATATTTTTATGAATATTTCTATAAATCTTAAGAAACAAATTTAAAGAACTGTGTTCCGTTAAAGGCTTTATAGTTACCCGAAGAGTCTGAAACACACCTAACAAGAACCGTCCAACTCCTTAAACCTCAGATAATGACTATAAAGTCCAGGAAGATCTTCTAGCATTTAGTGACTTTATGATCACATTTTTATACACATTTGTTAGTGGATATAAATCACACTGGAACTGGAAGTAAGGCTTCAAATTGACCTTGTTGTCGGCAGTGATTAATGCTTTTAGTTGAAACTCCAACTCTTGAAAAATCTCAAGTTACCTTAGCTCATGCCTCTTGAGGTCTAATATTATCTTTATAAAAGCCACTACATACTACAATTTGGTTCTACGAACCCAAACGAACCCAAATGTTCATCCATTACAGAACTGTCAACCCGGCAAAATTTCACAAAAATATTGAAAAAATATTTAAAGTAGGAAGAACAACATTCGGAACACCAGGTCATATCTACCACTCACGCAATAAGTTGGAGTTTACTCTCCTTGATAAAGTTTACGAACAAGCCTTCTATCCAACCACAGCTGAAAGAAGTCTCACTCAAAATTCCAGAAAATCTCTCTTTTGTTTATAAATTATTACATGAGTTATTATAGGAGAGCTTTGACCGAAAGAGATCTGAATTTTGAGACCACATTGCTTTTGGCCTTCATATAAATCTGTGTTTGTAATAAATTTTTCAAACCAGCTTAACGACAATTAATAGTCCCTAGCAGACAGCACAGACAGTATTAAAGTTATCTACATTATGGTAAATACGCTGAAATATTGTTTTTATTGTTAGCAAAGGTCAACATTTGTGGTGTGAGAGTGCAAGAGAGAGAGGGAGAGAGATAGATAGAGAGTAATGATATGAGCATACTAAGAAAGTAAAACGAAATTATGCGAGGTATCGCTTAGCAATAACATATTCTACACAAACCGACTTGAGCACTTCATAAGAAATGAAATGAGCATGCCTTGCAAAGAGGAAAGAGAGTAGGGAGTTCACTGACTACACACAACTACACACTGATACCAAGCGTAGACTTCAGCATAGAATAACTGCCAAAACAGCTGAGTGAGCACAGACAACACAACTAACGGTATAAGACAGCTGTTATAAAAGGTCGTAGCCAAGGAAATATAACCAGCGCAAAAATTACAACAAAAATTACGAGTTTTTTAAGCAAGTTGTTAGCAAAGAACACTTTTACAACTTGTTACATAGTTTTTGTTGCTTGTAGAATTTGTTTTTTTGTTGTTGCAGCATTAACATTACTACTCACCAACATACTTTATGCCGTTTTAATTTATTTTCGCTTTAATTTGTTGTTGTTGCCATTTAGATTTCTTTCGCTTCAAATGACTTATGCTTGGCACACGCGTGATTTTATGCCGCTGTCCATGGGTCTCCTCTGTACAACGCCGCAAGGTATGCTTTAAAAATAGTAAAACTCTACAAGAAACCAGTCCTTTCTCATTGTTGTTGTTGCTTAAGTGCTCATGTTGTTATACTTTTACCGCTATTGGTTTAACAATTCATTCTTCCTTCGTTTGCTTTGCTCGTTTTGGTTTTTTTGTATGGTCTTCGTGTTTTTGTTGCAATGTTTTTTGTTGCAACTCTGGCGCCACTTGAGCTATGAAAAGTGTCCCGCCACTGTGGCGCCTAAAATATCGATTAGCGCATGCGCAACGCGACCGTAGTGGCAAACACCGCGAAGCACATGATTTCGTAGATAGTAGTTGTTGTATTTCGTGTTGTTGTTGTGAAACAGCAGTTAAAACAGCTGAGTAGTGGTTTCAGCTGAAAAAAATGCCAACTATGAAAGACAAGCAATGGCTTGTAAGAGTGAGAGTTGCAAAATTGAAAGAGAGTGCGGGGAGTGTGGGACTAAGCATATGACGTTTGTAGTTATTGTAGAAAAAAACACTTTTAGTGAAAGGTTAACAATAAGAATGGCATTCGCGATGACGCAGAACATTACAGTGGAAGAGAATTGATCGAAATTGAAGCAGAAAATCTAACCTCGAGATTTCGGAAAAAAGTTTTAGATTTCAATATATCAAACACAAATCTGGGGTATTGCTGATGTAGAATACAAAGCTTTAGGCGCATTCAGTTTATCCAAAATTTGTTGTTTCTACGGCGACCTAAAATCATTACCAAAGTTTTTTTTTGCGGAATAAAGTCGAGTTCGAGTTCGTTGCGATTACTTGCTCACTTATTGACTTTAGTTAGTTTTAGTTCACACGAAATGATACTCTGCGGATCAAATAAGTCAACACCCCACAGTAGTACCATTTCACTGGTGTGTAGAGCAACATGGTTTGGTAATATAGCAATGCAGTTCGCCATCTAAATTTGTTCTCAAATTCTTACGAAAAGTGTTATAGGCTTTTTACGTCTTGATTAATACCTCTAGACCTCTAATATATTGAACTGTTACCAAAGTTATGTATTTTCTATTGTAGAGCGAATGAGACTTTGCAAGTGAGTACACTGATGAACTCTAAAGTAAGTCCATGTTCCAAAACTTGTATTCCAAGATTGAGTGGTCGAACAACTTGGGACGACAAACCATGAGTCTTGCCAAGCTCACGAGCACGTTACTTGAACTTAGGGGACTCATGCTTGAACTGCTCGGACTCATAATATTAACTTACGAAGTGCTGCAGTGTAATTATAAGTCATTGGAAAAGAAGTATTACTATCAAACCCACTTCATACTGAAACCCTGGAATCGAGTCTTATGACTTCATATAAATGAAATGAAACTACGCGCTGTATTGAAAATTGTATTTCTAATTCTTACCACAAACCGCAAAAAAAAAACAAATTCGCAGATTATTGAGCGCTGTTCTATGGAAATGACCACAACCAGCGCATGCCATTGCTGTTCGCTGTTTTCGACATCACAACATTCCATACTACCCACAGTTTCTATTGTTGGCAAGTGAATTCACTTCAACCCCCCACTTACCCACCAACAATCTTACTGGCGACTACCGTGTGTCCCTCGCACCGCTTCGCATGTTCAAATTGCGGGCTTCTAACATAAATTCATTGATTTCACTATCCCTTGTTTTTGGCTCATGTCACATGTGGATGTACCGTGCCACACAGTGGTACGAATGACCCACACACACAAACACTGACTTGGCAATTTGTACTTTGTTAAGTGAATTTGCACTGCTGCTCATATTTGCTTTAGTTTATTTGATTTTTTTATTTTTAGAACATTTTTATTGTTGTTGTATAGCGCTGACTGCGAAATAGTTGTTGCCACACAAACACGCAATATACTGTCCAAAAACCAACAACAACTCGACAGTATTTTAGTTGTTCTAATGTAAAAAAAGCTACTTTTACTCTTACAAGTTCATACAAGCCAAAAACAATCGGAATTTTTTTTTAAATAAAAACAGCAACAACAAACTTTGAATTTAGTACATACTCTCCTTTGGTATAGACATCCATTGCAGTGCAACGAAAAAGCCATGCATGCCAAATGAAGCCATAATTTTTAGGCCAATGTAGCAAAAATCTCATGCAAAATTCACGAGTATGAATTTGGTTGTTGCCCTGCGCTGCATGAGAGCTCAGACTGATTTTAGCACATGGAAACTCGGCTCTGGCTTGGCTAGTGAATCGCCTGCAGTTATGACTGCTACAAGTCACTTTTTTCATAGTTTCTTCTTGCTTTTCTACCTTTTTATTGCCAAAATTTATGGTGGCATCGAATTTCACTGGAAATTCGCACAAATTTGTGTGAATTAAGACACCCACTGGACCTATTTGCTGTGCCGAAATTTATGAGTTTTTATTGAATTTGGTTTCGTGGGTATAGAAATTTAAAGAATTTAGTTGAAATACGAATTAATGAAGCTGATGGAAATGTTATATAGCAGTAAGATTTTGGTCAAAACTCCTTTAGTTCTTGCAGTGAACTAACTTTCAGGGACTGAATGGTCTCATTACTTTCTTAAAAACAAAGATCTGTGTGTCAGAGAAAACCTTAGATAGGCATTCATTATTGGATAATATTCGACTGAATAGACCACGTCCAGCGCTCAGTGAAGAAAAATAGCAGCCGTAGCTGAGAGTGTACATGAAGGCCGTGAAGAGCTGATTGCGCCGTTCGCAGTAACTCGGACTGACGTATGGAACGACTTGTGAAGGAACTGACACAGCTCGTATTTCTCAAGTGACATCGCTCTCTTGGTCTAGAAGATCCGACGTTTTCAAGCCAATTTCTGTTCACCGATGAGACCCACATCATTTCAACCAGAAAAACTTTTTTTGTGATTTGTGGGCCGATTGTCCACCAAGATCGTGTGATATCAGCCCGTTCGACTTTTTCCAGTGGGGATATGTATAGTCTGAAGTCTATGCGGTCAATCCCGCTTCGATTCAGGCCTTAGAGCAGAACATCACGCGTGTCATTCGCCAGTTACGGAAATTCTATTCAACGGATAGACGGACTTTTAGTTCTCTCGATTCTCTCTATTTTATACCTATGATGTATATTCCTAAATATTTTACTAGGCCAGTTTTTGACCTCCACCCTAAAAATCATGCCCACATTGGGACTTACATTCCTTATATGTGGGAAGTTATGTTGATTTCCTATGTATGCCTCTCTGTAGGTCTCTAATTCCATTGATAACTGACTAAATTTAGTATTATTAGAACTTGATAAAACCATATTCTTTAGTACTCTAAGAAGTATGGAGTAGATGAGTGGGTTGGAATTACGGTCACGGCCATGGCGACAAATGATGTTTACCATTAAATTTTAATTACAGAAACGTCAAATTCAACTACGAGAGTGATTCAATGGCCCTTCAGAGAAATCTGTTAAATACCCACTTTACGGGAGCATTCCATATCGAATATTATTTGAAAATATGCGAAATAGTATAACATCCACCATTTTTCCTCGCTTTTGAAAAACCTAATACCTGCTTTCATGTTCCAATAGAAAGGTATTAACGCTAAATGAATTTATATAAAATTAGTTTACATTGGTCCACTTTTAACCCTAACCCACTTATTAGGATATACCCGATTATTATATTAATTTAAAAGATTTCGCTTATAATTTCCAGTTCAAAATATTTTATTTTTATTTCAAAACAAAATCATAATGCTTTAATATTTTGTAGAAAGTGTCATTCTGAATACATTAAAAACTCCAAATATTGGTCACACACCGAAACTACAGTCACATAACCTCGCTACTGCTACTCTTCCATTCATATTCCCACTCAAATCTGACTGCTGCCGCACGAACGCGACAATTCATATTATTTTGATGAATGTTCTGAATTTAATTGACGAATGAGTTTTTAAGCTGTGCCAGCAAAGTGCGATGAAAAACAAAAGAAACTGAAGAGGGTGATGCAGAAACAAAAGCAAATATTCTGCAACCACTGTGGAAAAACCAAAAATAAAATCACAATAACAAAATTTACAAAAATATAGTAAATAATTGTGGAGTGGAATTTGGATATAGAGCTCTCCCTCCCCCTCTCTCTTTCAGTTATTTTATTCTTTACTTTTTATTATTATTATTATTTTTTTTTTTTTTTGTATTTTTGTTAATATTTTTAGTTTTTTTTGCCATGTGTACACTTTGTCGCCAGTTGTTTGACTGACTGGCTACCGGACTGACATCAATATGCCGGTTATAAATTTTTAGTAGTCACGTGAGTGATGAGTGACATGTGAGGATTTATGTTCGGCGCTCACGTGTGGACGCTGTCGATGGCAGTAGGGTGGTGATAGGTACAGGGAATGGAACAGTTTGAATGTATGTGTGCTTAAAGGTGTCTTTCGTACGCGAAATGTTTAATAAACGATTCGATGTAAAAGTAATAAATTAAAAAAAAAATAAAATTTTGGAACTTCGAACCCATAAATTTACTAATCAGCTTTTTTCAACAAATGGTATATTAGTATAAATAGGCCAATAAGTTAACTTCAGCTACAAAAGTCATAGAAATCATTCTTCACTCAATTGAAATCCAAGTCAAAAGAGGTTCCTTTTAAATTTAAATACGATACTTTAAAACCATATTTTTTTTTATTTTTCGAAAATGTTATAAGCAAATGTTTAAGCTCCGAATAAAAGTACAGCTACTTGGCTTGGAATAGTCGTCTTTCATACTCATACACCAAAGGGTTTATATAAACATTCATTCATATACTCCTTTATTGGCCTCAAAAGCTTTCTAGTTTAAAACAGTAATTGTGGAAGATATTTTAAGAACTTAGCGTCGCCAAAAACTATAAAAGAAATATGTTATAGTAAAAGGAGTACTTGGGACATTTTATGACTACAAATAATGTTTGGCTTACACCTTTTAAAGGTTCTTTAACCAGCTAAACTGTATCGATCTCTTAATTAGATTTATCACAACCTTTTGATCTTCTTTAGTCACAAACTTTAGACTATTTCTCCATTTATCTCACAATCGAAACAATTAGAAACCAACAAATAAATCAAAAGATATTCCAAAACACACACAAAAATAATTGAACCCATAATTTTGTAACATGTTCACAGCAAATTATTAGTTTTCTCGCTGAAATCAACAGCTATAAATTTCGCCAACCGCAATTCACAGCCATGGCGCCAACATTTCAAAATTACTTACAACAAAAAACAAAGAGAATCCGAAAAAATCACAGCCACACATAGGCATACTAATGCAAATATACACAAAAACTATTCCAGTATAATTGCTTTAGCCTATAAATTAGCATACTTTGCGGCGCCAGTGCTAACAGCAACTGAAAAAAAAACAATAATAGCAAACAGCAAGCCAGCCGCCAGCAAATCAGTCGATGCCGCACATTTATTAAGCGCACGCATGCCATTAATGCCACAAAAAGCCTGCTGCCGCCTTTTTTTCACCAAGCATTTGCTTTACATGAAGCCACAACGCCAAAAAGTATGCAAAGCAAAAAAAAAATTATATAATTTATATGCACATGTGTTGCCAACAGTACACAGCGTAGTCGCAGCGAAAGAGAGAGCAAGCGCGTATTTCATATTAATGATTTATGGAAACAATTCAATCAAAATGAACAGCCCAAATGTATGCAATGAAAAAATTTACACCTTTTAAAACGACGCACTGCAGCCGGACAATATGCAATGGTGACAGCCAGTTGTTGTTGCTGGCGGAATTCGATTTAAATTTATGCTTTTTGCCAAAGCAGTGCTTGTTGTTGCTTGCATATGTATATATATTTGCTGTTGGCTTATACTCGAATACTTGCTGTTGTTGGTATTGTAAGCGACGCCTGCCTGCACTCATGCCGCGCTCAGCTGACAATCCACGCAATTATCGCTGTTTATTGGCTGTATTCGTGTGCGCCCACTCGCTGCGTCGCCATGCAACCGCGCCCAAATGTATGCTTCAACATTGATTTATGCCTCGGGGATGCAGCAGTTGCTTTTTATGTATAATGTCGCTTTTTGGTATTGCGGCTGTGTTGTGGCTATATTTACAAGCCGATTCTTGTAGTAATATATAATGAGTGTATTGTTGTAGGCTGTATTGTGTCATTTAATATTGACATTTGTATTATGTGCTGATGTTGAAATTAAATTTAAAACACATTTTGAGAGCTGCTAGAAGAATTTTTACGTCCAGAAATCTGCATGGGACCCTCAGTTAATACCATTATGATACAAGGTAATGTAGGACCCAGAGTTTGGAGTGACAGCAAGATTAAATCCTTATCAAGGGCAACAACACGCATTCAAACTATCATTGAAGCTCTTCGACAGACTTAGACTTCCTAAGTATTGACTTTATCCCTGTCACAGCAATGCCTGTTCGTTTGGACCGCTTTCAACTGTTAGTTGAGGACACAGTAGAGTTGCAACCTTTGACTCACTCGCATACAATAACGCACAACGCCTAAAAGTATGCTTTAAATAATGCTCCGACATGTTTTTCTCATCAACTGTTAAATTCAAAGCTTTTCAATTCACCACCCACCAGGCCAACACCCAACCAATAAATGTGTTTTCACTTTATTTTTGTGACTTTTTTCGCTTTCGCATTTAAGTTTAACCGCCGCAAACTGTTGCAACCACATGTTGTGCAACATTAACTACACTTTCAAATGCCAGCCACATACTTTTATTGTTGTTGTTGTTGTTTGCTAGCAGCACTGTTCATTGGCCTCGCGTACGCCAGCAATGCGTCCAAACAATTTTAAACATTTCGCTTAAAACAAAAGCAAAAATGAACAGCATTCAGTGCCGCCCATTGTTGCCGCCTGCCATGTTGTTACTGGGAGTTGTTGTAGGTGGCAGCGGTGTTGTCGCTGGGCATGTTATTGCGGTTATGTTTCGCTTTTATGATTATTATTATCGTCAACTCATTGTTGTTGTTGTTGCTGTTGTCACTTGTGTCGCTGCACAAGTGCTCCAAAATGGGTATGCGCGTGTGACCTTTGTTGCAAACATTTGTTGCTGTGGTAATTTCTAAATGTTGCAAATGAGGTAAGTGGTAGTGAAGGGGGGAAACAAGTGTGACCGCAGTTTCGCTGTGTCTGTCCTGTTGTCACAATTGAAGGGGTTAAGTGCCCGTAGCACTGACTGTTCTGTAGCCAATGCTTACAGTAATGTGTTGCAAGAAGAAAAAATATTTTTTTTTTATTTTTGGTTTGTTGCAACTGATTGTGCGCTCTTTGTGGTCATTTAATGTAAGTTTCTTTTTTTCTTACACAAACGCCTGCATGTATACTTCTAGTTTGCCACAAACTCCCTTTAGAAATAGTTTTCACCACGCTCTTTTCACCTCCACCTTTTCTTCGCTTACATTAACAGCTGCCCGTCAATCATAATAGCCACATTATTTCATGCTGTTTGTTTATATTAGTTGCATTTCACAAATGTCATTGCATACTTTTAGGTGCAGCATCTCGTTTTTTTTTGTTTTTCTTTCATTCAGCACGCTTTCAAACTTTTTTTCCTTTTTTGCTCTGTCCTAAGCAATATTGTACATTTTTTATTATTGTTGTTCTTCTTAAGTGTTGCCACAATAATTAAAAAGAAAAACTAACGATAACATTAAATTCAACCATAAGTTTAATGTGCCCGCCGTCCGGTACTTACAAGCATGGCAAGTCTGTCATTACATTTTATTGACATGCATTTCCACTTTGGTTCAATGTTCGCAAGACGTTGTTCAATTACCTACTCCACCCTCTTTCGCAAAGAAAAACAACACCAAAAAGGGTTACAAATGCTTTCCACTATTCCAATTGTGTTCGGAATGACACAGTTATCCTGTTCATACAAGGGTTAAATGCTTTTTCGTTTAGT
The DNA here is from genome assembly GCA_031772095.1 of Zeugodacus tau. Lineage (NCBI taxonomy): Eukaryota > Metazoa > Arthropoda > Insecta > Diptera > Tephritidae > Zeugodacus > Zeugodacus tau. The sequence continues at coordinate 57,832,700 of CM062652.1, forward strand.
GCACCCTTAGCATATTTAACTCAAATACATTTTAACATTCTCAACCATTGGCGAAATAAACTTTTTAAAAACAAAAATCGTCGTTAACTAAAGATAGCTCAATTCTGTGCGATAGCTTTAGAAGACTCAGTTGCTTTTCTTGAAAGATCTAGATCCCCAATATCAATAAGAACTCACTAACTAGTCTCATTAACAAATTCATCGGATAGTTTAAAGTTCGCGTCCTTCCACTGTACAAGAAGTCCCAGTAGTCCTTAGTAATTACTTTCATATTTAACGTCTCACAACCCAAATTTCTCTTTAAACCGTTTCATGTCGACATAAGTCTATGAAGTTAGAGTGAAGTGATACCTTCATCTACTATCTTTCATTTCTACCATGATTTTGACGATGATACTCAATAGATAGGTTCTATTGAGGTCCCAAAAAATACGAAAAAGGAAGTTTAAGCTGCTTCTTGGAAACTAGGGTTTATCTTTAAGCTAGATCAGCTCTCGTTATGTTGAGAAACCAAGGTAGCATAAAATTCATTAGACTAAACCTCAAGTTCGCAGAAAGCAGCGAAAGCCCACACAAATAACTGCAGTACCCCGCTCATTTCCGGGCTATTTGATATACTACATCCCCCTTGAATCTCTTGAAAACTGAATTACGAAAAGATGTTTTAGTGAACGTTTCCTAAAATAGGTTTTCTCTCCATGCACATAATCTTTGGTCATAAGTCATCGAAGTGGTCCAAAGAGATCGTAGTTCTTTATACAAAAATGACATTTGTATTTATTGTTATTATTGTGACATAAAACAGTCCGAAGAGATCTGAAAAATGTGGCGAGTTAACAATTCTTAGTTAGATACAAAACTCTATCACTCCGCTGACTTAGACCCTTATTTCGTGTGAAAAATTCTTCCAATAATGCTGGTAGATGGTTTCTTAAATCATAAAGCTTAACACAGCTTAATGGGATTTTCAGTATTGATACGACTTTGTGTGGAGCTCGGAAACCCGCTTCGATTTTCAAACAATTTTGCAATTACGGTTCTTAACCCCGTTGGTTTGTCAAACTGTTTTATTTTTTTTATTAGGGCATTTTTTATTAATTAAGGCAATAATAAGTCCGTGTCTTTAGTCGCTCGCTCCCGTTTCCTGAAATTCATTTGAACTATCCCTGTTCTTCAACGTGTCGATTCGTCGTGCTTTCAACTATAACTTATAAGAAAAGTCCTCCCAGCTGCCATGCATAAGCTGACCGATAGATAGCGTACGGTAGATAGAACTCAAGTGCTGACGACGTAATTAGAATATAATAACTTAATTTTTGGTCAACCGCTGAATGTAAACTCATTAAATTTCAAACTTTCCGTTTTCCCATTGTGGCCATTTAATTTGTCCGTCCCCAATTGCCACCCAACTCAAAACATTCTTTAGCCCACTGCAGCGTTCCAAAGTCCACGTGAAAGTCGAATTTGTCTCATTTCAAAGCTAATTTGTCAACACACATTACAATCATTACAACTTTATAGACAATGCGCCAGCACAACGCCTCACCCTCCGCCGATGTTGCCAACATTTGTTGGCTGCGTAACTGTTCATCGCACTTAGTTATTATTATTCTCTGAGGTTAGTGGCTGTGGATGTGGCTGTTATTGTACCTTGTTGTTAAAGCGACACCTCAACGGCAACACCCACAAAACATTTGCAGATCTGGCGAGACAGACGACGGCAGGAGCGACCGGCGTTGCTTCGACATATGTTTTTGCTCAGCGCCACCACGCACTGCCAGCCATTTCAGGCATTTAGTTCCACCACGTCGCACTGAGTAATGAAGTCAAATGAGAGTTGCTTGACTGTCACTTTTGACAAATGCAAATTACATGAGCTAAACATTGCGGTACTACAATGCGTACGTATAGTATATGGTATGGTTTCGCTTGGCGTCGCATTACTCACGCACTCGGCTTTGTACATTTCGCAGGTGCAGTCGCCACCATATCTTACATCCAAACACCGCTCGCTCTGCTGTTCTCACAACTCAAGAAATTTGTATAGCTCATTTATTTGAAGGTTTCATGTAAATAGCAGTTGTTGTTGTTGTTTTCTTAATGATGTTCTTGCTACTTGTGGCATATTCATTACCTTTTCCCAGCTCTGTCGCCTCTGCTATGTGTTGTGTTGTGCTCTTTAGGCAGTCGCTTATGTATCTTCTTGTACAACAAGTGTCAAAATGTAACTGTCAAATGTATTTGCATAATTTTAATTAAACAAAAATGCTAATAAAAGCAAATAACAAATGGTTGGCGTAAACAAATGTTTAACTTTTCAGAATTGGATTGACTCTGTAACTAATAAGTGAGATTAATGATAAGGCAAAGTAGCGGAAATAATTGCAGATGAAGTCTGAACGAGAGTAATTCGATATAGTAGATATTGCACTCTTCATTTAAATGAGGAAAAACTGTCAAACTGATTCGAAATTGACGTAATATTCACCCACTAACAGCGGTAACAATTTCGTCCAGTTATGCGACAAAACCTAACATTCAGATAAACTTAGAACAGCAGCCTTAGAAAGCCTAAGAGTAAACCTTCTAAAAACCATGTAAAGGTATCTTCTCTTGATACCACTTAGTAAAATACTTAGTATTGCATACGCCATTTAGAATTTTGAACAACCGGATTCATAATCAGTGACCCCGAAAATCCCCTAGTAACGAGTTTCCAGCGATTCCGACGAACTTTTCCAAAATGGTTTTCTAGGGTTATTTCAAAATCATATGGGGTTAAATAAAGCTAGGATTCGGATTCAGCGACCCCAAAAACGGACGATACACATAGTTAGACATCTAGGTCAGAATCATAATGTTTTTTCTTTGTGTGATTATCATCTTTACATCGAAGTTAATCATCTTTTGGATACATGGACCAAAGGCTATTGTGAAGAACATCATAGCAAAAATAAATACAATAAGTAGGTAGAAAGAGAGTACTTTGTGGTAGAGAAAGTGATCCAGAGAGAATAGCACACAGTTTACAGTCTATTTTATGCAGTTCTCTACTATTTAGACATTATACAGTAAGAATTTTGGACGAATCGTCTCCCGAAAAGTCATTGTGAAAAAGAAACTATATCTTGATGACCACTCTTTCTTCTTTCTGTTAAATTCTATGTATCATTCAGATCATACTTTTCCGTGAAGGTAATAGTACATAACCGTGAAAAATAATAATAATCGTTTACTGCGTTTCCGCGCGATGCTTATGTTAAGTCTTAGATCCCAGGGTCTCATTTGAAATTCAAATATATTGCGAGCACAAATTTCAATTCCTGCTAATTCGTCTGGATGTCTAAAATATGAGATGTTTCACAAAAGTTCTCAAAGAGGACCCCTAGTCTATAGAAGTTCAAGAAGTTTTCACATTAGCTTTTGGCTCCAAATATATATATATATATTTTTTCAATATTTAAGCCATAGTTGTGATTGAAACTATTTTCAGCTAACGTTTTATTTATATTTACTTATTTATCTGATATAGTTTTTCCCCAAGTGTTAATAGGGCTGAAACCATCCAATATATATTTAGAGACTTTTGAACTTCAAATTTATGAACTAAACTCAAAATACAATAAAAAATATGAACGAAAGATCTTCTAATATCTTTAATATGATTCCAAATAGTGTTTTTAAAACAAAATCAAGTGAAACTTGCTGCCAAGTGGCAAGCGCAACATATGTTGCTAGCAACACAGCCAGCAGTCAAGAGCAAACAAATAATTGAAATAAATTACAACAGGCAAACTTGTGTGATTTGAGAAACACAAAAAAGGCAAACTAATAAAATAATAATAGAAAAAAAAAACAAAAACAATAAGCGAATTGTTGCCAAATTGCTTACAAAAACGCCCACATTGCAATGACATGTTGCTGGCGGCTAATACAACAATAAAAGCGCATAAAATGAAAAATTTCCACGCGAAATCGCTATTGTATCATACACTTGATTGCCAGTGCGCTGATTTATGGTGGCAACAACAACAACAACAACAGTACTAATATGCAATATATAGGAAAAGTCACTTGTTTACCGAAAACTACACAAATGTTGCGGAAATCGGCGAAATGCAATATGCCAACTGCCTGATTGCCTACCGGTCGGCACCCCCACCCGTTGCAACTGCTCCATTACAAATGCAGTTGATTTCAATGGATTTTGGTATTGTATCGCTTGCCGCTTGTATTGGCAAATGCAAATTTAATAGCGCACGGCAATAAACAAAAG